>JAODAL010021659.1:0-66543 GCA_025379985.1 Phyllomedusa bahiana
TGACTGTTGTGGATGTTAATTCCAGCTTCTCCAGCCCTTTTTTGTAAGAATGAAGGTGTTGTTGTCTCCCCATAGACTTTAAAAGGGCATCGTCTAATCTATCATCGATCATCGAATATCTTGTCGATGATGGTCGACTATCGACCATCGACCGATGTCGATGGCCAACGTAATCGCTCAACACTAATTAAATCTGACATTTTTGGGGGGACCCAGATGACAAGTCTATGACTTTCTCTTATACTTATGGACACAGCATGCAAAGGAGAAGATGGTTAAAAAGACATTGTGCCATATGTACGAAAACAGTCCATTCTTTACTTTTTTTTTTTTGGGCTTCCTATTTTTCTTGACCTTCCACGCTTTTTCGAAAAAATGGGTTTTAAAAAGTATGAAAACTGTCTAGCAGTAAAACTTTCTTTGTTGCCATAGCAACCAATCAAGCCCCTAGCAACCAAACAAACCCCTAGCCAACCAAAATTGGGGGCCCCTAGCAACCAATCTGACTCATATCAACCAATTTGGGGCTCATACAACCAATCAACTCATAGCAACCAAACGAGCTCATTGCAACCAAACGACTCATTTCAACCAAACAAAAGCTCGGATTTATTTTTCCCCAAAAAATTATTTAAATAAAAGCTGATTTTGATTGGTTTAAAGGGGCTCTTTGGTTTTTTATAGCTCTTAAAGGGGTTCTATTGTTGGGGTTCAGGGTACACCGCGTTACTTTCTGCTGTCCAAATTGACACTGAGTGCCGCGTGAAGAAAAAACACCAAAACACAGAGAGCTGGTATGACCTCCCCCTCGTGTGAAGCAGGGCCCAAAAGGGAAAGACTTTATTACAATACAAAGGATTTTTACAAAAAGGCTTCAGGGGTTTTAAGTTCCTTTGGGTTTTTCTTCAGTCTTTAGAAAGTGGCCTATTAATTGTTTCCAAAACCCCGGGGCAATGCTGCCACATATGGGGAGTGGGCCCCGGAAAAAGGGCGCCATCTTGGGTACCCTCTGCTGTTCACTAAGTTTATATTTAATAATGTTTTTGCACCACAAAAATCATTTAGAAAAAACTTTTAAAAAAAAAAAAAGTTTCTCTCACAATCCCCCCTAAAAAACTTTTTACACTCGACCCTGAGTTTGTTTTACATTGTTTCTTCCCCAAACTAAAATCACCCGTGCCTGCCAAAGCTGGGGGGAAAAGGGATTGAATGCTTCCCCAGGTTTTAAGGCCCCCTCCTTGCAGTGACCCCCCATTTTTTGTTGTGCTTTCCCACCCCGACACCCCTACTCTATCCCTTTTTTAATCTCTGATTTTAATCTTGGGAAAGAATTTTGGTTTTCGGGAGGCTATATGGGTCTTGGGTTTTAAGCAGTTTTCCACTGTTAACCAAGGAAAAGTTGGAGTTACATTTTCAAAACTCTTTGTTTTAATCTTTTTAGGCAAGGAAAATACACAGGAGAATCGCTGCCATCAGTATCAGAACTATAACTAATGGCATTTGCCTACTTGATCAACCACTTCTGCCATCCTGACATCCACCCAAAATAACTGTCCCATGGTCCTTCACTCCAGAGTTCTCTTTCCACTCTTTGGACGGGATCATCCAATTTTGTAAAGGGCCCCATCGTAAATTTACAATGATTTTTACAAACGGGGTTTCGGGGCTGGTTAAGTTCCTTTTTCTTGTATTCTTCAGGAATGTGGCACTAGTTAATTGGTTCTCCAGATATGGTCATGGTTTCCACCCAGGTCAATGCTGCCACATAGTGGGGAGTGGTCCAGGAAATGGGCCCATCTTGGAGTTTTCTCTGCTGTTCAGCTAAGCTTATATGTGTAATAATGTTTTTGCACCACAAACTTCATTACGAAAGCATTAGAAAAATATATGTTTCCCTTCATACTATGGCCTTGTTCACACGGCTTATTCTGGGACTGAGTGGAGCCGTACTGCGCGCCGTAATTGCGCTGCAGTACGGCCAATCCGTCCCTGTCATTACGGTAATCCACAGGTCTCATAGAGAACAGTGGATTCCGTCTCTTCTCCCTTTCTCCGGCCCGAATCCACCACGGGGGGAGAAAGTGACATGCACATTATTTACAGCGTGTACGCGCCGTGAATAATGAAGGTCTATGGGGCCGGCGAGCTGCCGGCCCCCCGCCCCGCCCCCGCTGCACGGCTGCCGGCGTAATTTCGGGGCGAAATCCAGCCCTGCAATTACGTCGGCAATAAGCAGTGTGAACTGTGCCTATGAGCTCTGATTGGTTGCTATGGGCTCTGATTGGTTGCTATGACCGTTTTCATACATAAGACCCATTATTTTCGGCAAAACAGAAGGAAGGTCAATGAAAAAGAGGAAGACCAATAATGAGTTGCATTAACACAAAAAGCTATAGAAAGCTATAGAGGTCAAACTGAAAACCGATCGCAGTTCAGAACCTCTATTCAAAGAGTCGCTAGATCGACTTGATGGGACCTCATTCGATCTAAGGGAGTTCACACAGCATTTTTTAGATGTGTGTTTGGATCTGTGTTTCATACCCAAAATGGATCCAAACGCACATCTAACAATGTGCAGTGTGATTTTAAATCAGTTTTTAATGTAAAAACGCACTTTCTTCAGACGTCTGAGCGTGTTTTCTTGCGTTTCTGATGCTCTTTGGGAAACCGTTCAAAGAATGCCCTGTCAATTCTTGAACCCCTTTTCGCAGCAACCCCTATTTAAAACTAAGGGTCAATCCTCGCATTTGGGATAATGTTTTTTACACAGCATTTTTTTACCGTTTTTTAAATTTAAAAACATTAAAAAACGCTGTATGCGCATACATTACGGCCCCGTTCACACGGCTTATTCCCGACGTATTTGTGCGCAATATTGAGCGCACAAATCCGCCGTGAATACGGCGGGACGGGGGCGGGCCGCCGCGGGGCGCCCCCCGGCCCCAAGACAATGCATGTTTTACGGCGCGTCCGCGCCGAAATATGTCATGTCACTTTCTCCCCCCATGGCGGATTTGCCGAGCGGGGGACGACGGATCCACTTTCTCTATGAGAGCTTGGATTACCGTTAATGACTCCGACGGGTTGGCGCCGTATTGAAGCGCAAATCCGGCGCGGAATACGGCGCCAATCCGTCGGCAAAGGGGCCTAAAGGTCTAATACCCAAAATGTACAAATATTTACATGTTGATTGTATATGTGAATTCTCCCTTAATAAAGAAAAATTACTTTTTGAGCAGCATGGCCTAGTATACAGTTCTTGTTTGGAGCCTTTCAAGCTGCAACCCCTCAAGCTAATGTGTCTGTAAGTACCCTGTTTCCCCAAAAATAAGACAGTGTCTTATGTTTATTTTTGCTCCTAGAGACACGCTAGGTCTTATTTTCAGGGGATGTCTTATTTCTCCATGAGCAAGAATTCACATTTATTATTGACCCAAAAAATCAACATTTATTAATATACTGTAGTCATCACAATCATCACAAACAACATCAAAACCAGCCAAACTCTGACTTCCATCAAGAATATCTTGTGACTATTAACATGTACAACAATCTATTGTACATTTATCGATCCCGATAGTTATGAACAAACAGCAACATTTATTCAAAGACAGTCATGTCATCATCTTCTGGAGCATCATCATAACTAATCCCTGAATTTCATGGTGAATTTCTTGTGATATTTCTTTTAGAATCATTGTCCCCACTCTCTCATGTCTAGCAATAGCACTTTTGCCAAGAAGTAAGTTCCACACCTAACAGGCTGATACTCCCCTCTTGAGACTTGAAAAAGGGGCGTTGTGTTTCTTTGTTTAAAAAAAAAAAAAAAGTACCTCCTCTGTGATGTCATTGCTCCACCTCCCATGCACGTTCCCGATACTCAGTCTCTGTAGTTGAGCAAACATTGTTTTGCTAATCCACAGGAGATAACTGTATTGTGCACAAGCTATATGTGTTTTATTTCTTCCTCTTATTTGCTCAGGAGAGAAGATAAGCTCAGCAGGCAGCGTCTTTCATTCCTTCACGAACGGCTGCAGGGGAGACTGATGGGGGCTGAGCAGAGAGCCAGGGAGTGTCTACATTTTTACTCAGATAATTACATTACAACCAGTGTCAGCTCCTGGTCGTGTCTAACGTAAACTGTCAGGAAACTAAGGGCATCTTAGTCAGGCTGTAGATCTCACAGGCTTCACTTTTTTTTTAATGACTTATATTTAGAAAAGTGATTAAATACCCATTTTGGAGGATCCCACGACAACATTAGATCATGACAAAACCCCTTTAAATGAGCACCCCTTTTCCACATAGCCTCCCACACAAGGTAAGACCTATCTAAATGATCTGCTAATGGTATGGTGTGGGGGGAGCTGTAGCCGCTAGGTCTTATTTTCAGGGAAGGCCTTATGTTTCTAAACTTGAAAAAAAATGCACAAGGTCTTATTTTCAAGGGATGTCTTATTTTCTACAATCTACTCAACTCAACAATGGATTGGCATAGGGCTGAAAACACAAGGGAAGTCCACTCGCAGTGCTAATCAGATTCTTCTATTATATATATTTGTTTGTAGGTATCTTTTCAGGTGGATATGATCTCTTCTCTGATTTACTTGATTTATTTTCTTTGTCACTGTGTTTTTCTCTGTTCCTTTAATCTCATAATTTCTTTCATTTCTTTCCTTTCACCTGTGAGAGGATTCTTGAAAGTCAGGGACTATGCACCCCCTACTAAATTTACAGAGAGGCCACCAGGGACAGGAAACTACATCATAAGGGCCATCGAAATGTGAACAGTGACCTCTCCTTTGTGAAACCAGTGTGTAACATCAGGACGTGTAGACAATTTTCTTGATTTCCAGAGGCTGTAGGTTGTCCCCAGGCCACCAGGGACAGACAACTGTACCCCAAGATCAGCAGGTCCAGTGATATTAGGGAAAAAGAAATAGAAGGTAAATCCAAAACTAGTGTAGAAAGATAAATTGTGTATAACATACAAATTTATCTACTGTACATTTGTTTCCCTTTAATACCTTGTTGCTAACATAAGAAAGGAACAGCAAAAGCAGCAATTTTCTTTTCATTATTTTGTCTGCACTTGACCTTGAGATCTCCAACTATGGAGCAGGAAAGCTGTGCAAGGTGTTTTATATGAGAATTGGCTTTCGCTGGAAATCGGGTCACATGGTGTGTCTAGTAGTAGAATTTATCATGCACATATTACACTCTGCTCAAATGGTTTTCATCCTGGCTTCTGCAAAAAGGTCGCAGTGGTGCCAGAAGAAGTGCTTAATACACGGTAGGAGTACTAAAGCAGATGTTCCTTGATTCATATTTGTGCTGGAAGTGGTTTATTGGGAAAGCATTTCCAGGCAGCAAGGATGTTCTAAATGGACAGTGATAGCCTTGGAAAATATGTGCATGGTTGACTATTTGTGGTTATATATACACATATTGTTTTAATTATTCATTTTGCATTTAGTTTTTTCTTATGTCCAAAGGCTAAAAATACCAAAAGATGCAGAAGCTCTGGAACAGAATAAGAAACCTTCCTGTGTAACCTTTTGTGTTCTTCAATTATTGTAATGGAAAACCTTGTTCCTTTGGCTTGTGGTGTCTTTGGAGCAACATGAATGTTGGCTCTCCCAATCCCATATCATTTTTCTACAAAATCAGCTGGATACTTGTTGTATAGATTGGGAGATTGTTTGGGCACATGATCTTATCCTTTTGTCTAATTTTTTGATTATTTGTTTTTATTATCTGTAATTATACTCATTTATTCCTCAGTTGTAAAACGCTGCAGAGTATATAAATAAAGATCATTATTACTAAGTGTGAATTTAATTCCTGTTACCATTAGAAAGAGGATTTATCCATTAAATTCAAAGCTTAGGCTCTGTATCTAACTATTCCGATCAGTACTTAGCATCTGGGAAACACACCCGACAAGCCCCACCTGACCCCTTAGGAAACTCTTTTTCCTAGAACCCTAAACTTTGAATCAGTTCACCCCCTTCCTGATGGACGGTCATAATAATATGTCTCTAAATTTATTTCCTCTTTGCCTTCTGAAAGCCATAACAAAGACACATGAGGGCTTTTATTTTGCGGGACAAGATGTACTTTCTAAGGGTGTTATTCATATTACCATAGAATATACTAGGGAACAGCAAAAAAATTCTAAGTGGGGATAAATGTGAAAGAAAAGTACTTTTTTTTTTTTTTTTACGGAGTTCATTCTTTGGTTAAAATTAAATGTTATCTTTATTCTACATCCGGCAATGCCAAACATGTACGGTTTTCGTTATGTTTTGGTACTGTAAAGAAATCCCAAACATTTTCTATTTTTTAAATTTGCGCTGTGGCGCCATTTTGTGCGACCAATAACTTTTTTGTACTAACACCTACGGACGTCAGTGAGGATGCGTTTTTTGCGGGCTGAAGTGTACTTTTTATTGCTTTCAGATTGGAATACATGCGACTTTTTTGATCACTTTTATTCCAATTTTTATGGGACGTGAAATTACCAAAAACCCGCAATTTTGGTGTTTGACATTTTTTTTCTTCTACGGTGTTCAGTGTACGGGATAAATGATGTTCTATTTTAATAGTTTTCGGACGCGGCGATACCAAATATGTGTCACTGTTTTATTATTTTTTTTTTTTTTATTGCTAAAATGGTGAAAGGGGGGAGATTTGAACTTTTAATACTTTTTTATTTCTTTTACACTTTAAAAAACTTTTTTTTTTTTACTTTAACTTTGAGTCCCCCTAGGGTGCTTCACCACTATTGGGCGCAATCGTTAATACAGCCGAGTGCATTGCATAGACAATGCATTGGGGTGTACCAAGATGGCGGCTCCCCCACTTCCTGCCTGGGGCTGGAAGCGGGGAAATTCAAAACATGGCAGCAATGGAAGCCTTCACAAGGTTTCTCGCTGCCATGTTCAGCGATCGGATCCCCGCGGTTTAGCTGCGGGGGCTCCGATCGCAGTGAGGAACGGTGCATGTCACCGTTTCTCATTCATTTAGAAGCCACGGAGCGATCCCGCTTCAAAGCCACTTACAGGCATCAGGACATATGGATATGTCCTATGTCGGTAAGGGGTTAAAGGGGTTGTCCTGTGGAAAAAAAAATATTTTTTAAATAATATCACTCCCATAGTTAAGCACTTTTGTAAAGCATTTTAATTACATTTTTGGGGGCTTCCTATATTCTACATGTACTGTTTGATGACAGAAAGTTCAGTAGTTCTGTGTCTCTAAACATGCAAACCCAGGACCTCCGGTGACCAAAGGGGTTTGGCTTTTTCAGTTCAGCCTTTGAAGCCACAACTCTTTAGTCCTGTCTCCCAGGGAAACAGCTTTTAAACAGGAAGGGCTGTTACATGCCTGTAAAAAAGGGAGGCTACATACAACACAGGAAAAGCACAAATTAGCTAAGACCGCATTGTGGGAAGATGGAGACTTAGGGTGCGTTCCCACAGCAAAGACCAAATATCGGGGGGAAGTCTCGACCGGTATTTAGTCTTTTTTTGGCACGAAGGGGGCGGCTTTTGTCCGAGGTTTGGGAATTCAAGCCATCCCCCTTCACACTCACATGTTCATGTTCCGCCCGAAAACCAGGCAGAAGGATGAACATTAGAGATGGGCGAATTGATTCTAACGAAGTGGAATTCGTTTAGAATTTCAGGAAAACTTCGGTTTCTGAACGAAGTCGAAGTTTGGGGTACTTCGGGTGAACGAAGTGTGCTTTTGATTGATAAAATGGCTGCGAGCACATGGCGTTACATGGGGCAAAGCACTCTGGGAGGAAGAAGGGCATAGCCTGCATGACATGTGCATAGATTAATCCAATCAGAGACCGCGGGATTCTGTGACGTCACCGCACTATATAAGTCCGGGCGCAACGCCGGGAGCTCACACTCCTCTCACTGTACTGATCAGGGAAGGTGCTGCCGCGGCTGCTTATTATAGCTGATACTGAAGAACTGATTTTTTATACAGCGATTTTTGTGGGGTGTCTCAGCTTGTCTCAGAGACTGCTTCTCCTAACGTTCTATTTCTGATTTTTTGGGGTATTGGATCTTGAAGTTCCAGAGTGCGTCCAGTGCAGCTGCATATACATTTAATGCTATCTGCTCACAGCACATTGAATATCCAAGAGGGATCTAAGCCTGTTCCTGTTGTATTCATTTAAAGAAACAGCGTTTTTACAATACAAATACCACTTAATTTTAGGCTGCTCAATTCTTTTGCGCAATTTACATCCAGGGGTTAATTAACCGTTGTCTGCTGCTGTGGTGACTAAAAGAAACCGTCTTTTTTCACCGCCAAAAAAGACATTTTTCCTGTAGCATAATTCACAAGCGAAGGTTAATTACAAGTTTTTCTCTTGTTGTGTAGCATAAAAAACACAGCATTGTAACCCGCTACAAAGCTGGTAGTTTGTGTTTGCTCAATTGTTTGGCGCAATTTACATCCAGGGGTTAACTAAGTATTTTTCTGCAGTTGTACTCAGTAAAAGAAACTTTGTTTCTCACCGCCACAGAAGAAATTCTGTAGCATAATTCATATCCGAAGGTTAATTAAGCCTGTTTGTGCTTTTACATTCAGCAAAATACACAGAGTTTTTAAACGGCACATACAAGTCAATTTTTCCTGCCAGGTTGTGGAGCGCAATTTATATCCAAGGGTTACCCAAGCTTGTTACTGGGTTCATTTGGAGTCAAATACAGGGTGTGTATTTATCATATACAGATATCTTCATCAAACAGTGTCTGTACATTTTAGAACAAACAGTATGTCAGACAGAGAGGGGGCAGGCTCTTCACCTGCGAGTGGCAGAGGCACAAACATTCCAGGCCCAGGTCGCAGCACAGCAAGGGGACGTCGCAGCAGGGGTCACTCGTGAGGCCACAACTGCCGCTGTCATCTAGCTGCCGTTGCTTGTTCCAGCAACCCAATGGTTCTTGATTGGTTGACTAGGTCATCCACTTCCTCCCAGATGACATCTGACAACCCCAGCCAAGAGTCGGTGGGAACGTCAGACACAACCCTTAGTTGGCATGGTCCGGGAGCGGGTCAGCGGCCCTCACCTGTCCTCAACCCGCCTCTGTCCCATCCGGTTCCCTCAGCCAGAGATCTACTATGTGGTCTGGGCTCAGCGCCACTATATAGCGAGAATGAACCATTTGAGGAGGGCAGTCAGCAACTACTTGCAGCGAAGAAATGGGGCCAATATCCCCTGCTTCTTGCAGTAGGCGGCAAAGTATAGAGAGTATGTTGAGAGTGGCATGGAGGTCATGTTGTGAGGGTCAGCCTCTGCATACCAGACCGTAATGAGGACAGCAGTGACGATGAAAACACAAATAGATAATGATGTAGCCGACCGCACTTGGAGCCGAGGAGTGAGGCAAAGGGCTTCATCATCGTCAGGGGAAGAGGGCGTCAGCTTGCGCGTCAGGCAGCGGCACAGCCAGCAAGTGGGTTGTGTGGCCGTGAGTCAGCAGGATAGCAGCAGTGTGAGGTCGGGAGCCAAGCGGCCACGGGGTAAAAAACCCGCTTCGCAGGTCCAAGAAAGTAGCGAAACAGGGGCTCAGTGAGGTAGCGGCGGCGGTAGTCACTCAGTGCGGAGCGTTGGCGGTAAAATCCGATACTCGGTGGTGTGGCAGTTCTTTGCTAAGACACCGGAGGAGCCGAATATGGGTATATGTAGAATCTGTAGGCAGAAAGTGAAGCGTGGCCAGGGAGCTAACGTTGGCACCACGGCCCTGCGTCAACACATGCAGCGTCACCATCCAGTGGCCTGGGAGAAACGTGGCTCAGATGTGGTGGTCCACAGCAACAGCAGCAGCAGCGCCCAGGTGCATGCATGCCATTGCAGCCAGTCAAAGCTCCACCACCAGAAGGGAGCTGTTTCTCTTTGACATCATCTCCCGGTCCAGATGCTCCTGTTCCTCGCTACTCATGGCGCCAGCAGTCGTTCAGAGAGGCGATTGCAAAGAGACAACAGTATGTGTCCAACCATCCTAAGGTGCAGAAGCTGACTGTGCTCCTGTCCAAGTTGCTGGTGCTGCAATCCCTCCCTTTCCAAATGGTGGACTCTGCACCGTTCAGCGAACTAATGGCTTGTGCCGAGCCGAGATGGAGAGTTCCAAGCCGTAATTTCTTTTACAAAAAGGCAGTACCAGCACTTCATAAATATGTAGAACAGAAGGTGGGCCAGTCCTTGAGCTTATCGGTTTGTTCCAAGGTGCACGGCAGTGCGGACGTCTGGAGCTGTAACTACGTTCAGGGCCAGTACATGCCTTATGGCCCACGGGTGAATGTGCTTCCGGCTCAGGCACACCAACAACTTGGACGGAGACGTCGCTTTCCTCCTCCACGTTTGTCAAACTGGCGGCTCCTGCGCCCATGTCCGCCCTCCCCCCCTCCAGCACCACCACCATCTCAGCCTCCACAAGTACTGCTCCATCATATCCACAAGTAGGGCACAGCGTGTCACGCAGTTCTACACCTGGCTTGCCCTCGGCGAACGAAGTCACACAGGGAGGAACTGCTACCGCCGTCATGCATGCAAGAAATCGATGTGTGGCCTTTCTGCGCGCGCCAACTGCAAAACGAACCATGGAGGACGGACAATGTGGAGGAACATGGTGTCCGCTCTGCACCGAGGAGGGAAGGTCCATGCGCCCCTGCATGGCGCACGTGTTCAATCTGGTTGTGAAAAGTTTTCCTGAAGTCTCCACCGATACTTCAGAAGAATTCTGAAAATGGCCAGGAAACTGTGCATGCACTTCATTATCCATAGCCAACAAACGCCAGGAACACCCTCCTCGGTTGCAGGCTAGCAGAACGGCTCCCCCAACTCAACTCTGATATGCGATGTTTCCAACCCTTTGAATTCCAGCCTGCACAATGTTGGACCTACTATATGAACAGAGAAAGGCCATTAAACGATTTTTTGATGATCCAGCGGACAGAGTACTCCCATGTGTACTTCTGATGTCACCAGTTGGTAGCTCATGCATGACAGCTGCCGTTGTTGATGCCAATCGAGAGGTCACGTTATTTTGTCAGTCCGCCAGGACTACGGGATGAATAACGATTCCACACTGCTTCATTGTCGAGGGGGAAAATAATTTTTTCTAATGCGTTTTTCTAATGATTTAGTGGTAGCAAAAACATTATTACACATATCAGCTTAGCTGGAACACAATAGATCTCCAAGATGGCGGCCTCCTGAGCTTCCTGGAACCACTCCCCACTATGTGCCAGCATGGAACTGGGTAAAAACCATTGACCATATCTGGAGAACCATCCACTAGGTGGCCACGATTCCTGAAAGACTGCAGAAACAAAGGAACTTAGCCAGGCCCTGAATCCAGTTTGTAAAAAACCATTGTAATTGTAATGAAGTCATTCATTCTGGCCTCTCACACTGAGAGGAGGAACTCATACCATACTCTCTGTGTCTGGTGTCCTTTCTTCATCGCCGCAAATCAACAGTAGTTCAATTTGGACAGAGCAGTAGCATCGCGGTTGTACCCCCAGGAACCCCAACATTTGGCGCCCGAAGTACGTGGTGCAGGGACCTGACGGTACGATCCCCCTGGGGGACCTGACGATGACCACCGACTTATCCTGTCGGACTGTCCCAAAAATGGGAGAAACTGATCACCTCCACTTGTGAAACATGGGTATCGTCTACTGAGGTTATCTTATTGAAAGTCTGTAGCTTGCCTGTGTATTTGGAACGGTTTCAGGTTGGGTCGGGGTGTTTGTTTCCGTCAGCCGTGTTTCTGGTCGGCGCAGAGCGATTCCGTCTCTTGCTTGTACTGTCCTCAAGAAACCTGATCCCCAGCCCTGCACGACGCCTGCCTGGACTACTGTCTGTGTATCAGTTGGTAATCCTGCGACAAAGACTGACACACGGGGTTTAATTTGTAAAGTCCTAACCTAAGATTGGGCCTTAATGCTGTCAGTTTGCAGACAAGGAAATGAGTAGGAAAATTTCTAGAGCTAGACTGGAAGCATCCTGTGCTGGTTTGCAGACTAGAGAAGTATCTAGTGAGAATTGGATCCACAAAGTGCGTGCATGTTGAACAGTTGTCAGACTAGACAAACACTAGCTCGATCAGGGACAGGAGCGCGCCAATTGCGGCAGAGGTAGGGGATAAATTCTAGCAGGAGCGAGACTCCCAGCTAAACATGAGTAGCTCGAGAGGGAGGTCCGCTAGTAACGTGTGTGTCCTAATAAAGCGAAAATAAGCAGCGGTGATATGACTATAGATTACTCAAGATTGTTTGGCTTACAAATTATTGTACCTAATTGTAAAGATGGCCCGTTATAGGACTCAGTCAGTCCGCAGGATCAAGTGTAGAGAAGAAGGAAAGAGAAGCATGTAGAGAAGGTTAAAAACTTATGAACCATGTGTGGTTTTCCACCCAGTGTGGTAGCCCTTCAACCCAAATGTGTCCATTTAGCTGTGGGGAAAAACAAGGACCGGCTTGATGATAAGCAAGCGTTATAGAAGCTGAATTAGTTACAAAATACAGCTGAAGAGACACATCAAAAAGTTTTTCTGTAACTGAATGTGGGGATAAAAAGGAATGTTATTGGTTAAAATTATTGTTCATTGAAAGAACAGACCCCACCTTATAATGAGCTGATTCTAAGTGCTGGGAGTGTACCCAATTGTGCCAGTCAAAGTCCGCCCCCTGCTGAGTCTAATGTATGTGTGCGTTCGCAAGGAGCGTCCAAATCCTACACCTGTCGAGATACTCAAAAAGTATTCCAGGGCCGACTTCCCCTCGCCAGCTACCTCTCTCACATCACCACAAACTCCATTCACTTCCTCATCGACCTGATGAGTCATCCCTGATCCTTCCCTTCCCGCCCCCCAACCCACACCCCCTACACGCCTTAATGCCTGAGGTGTTACTACTTCCTCCGAGCGCCGTTAAAAGCCGGAAAGTGAGTCACTAGTCACATTCCCTATCCTCTGCTGGTGGCCATCTGAAAACACCTGTATAGTCCCTGTACTTACTAGCAGAAGTACCGACTATGAACCAAGAGGATCAGGTGACTCCTTGTTTTTCCATTCACTTAATGGATAGTCCATCATAATTAGTCATGTTTTCCGTGATCGGATGAGAACACATTAAGGAAAGCAGTTATCAGAGTAACCGGCTTTGTCCACCTTCGAATTCAGGCCAGAGGAATCATCCTCCCCAACCGCCAGAGTCCGGTCCCATGACCTAACATAGCGAAACACATTGAGTCAATGAAAGATCAGACGCCAGAACCTGGGATCAGCAGGTTGAACGCGTTCACCTGAGTCCAATCAGATGGTCCATCAGCCTAGCCCCAGAGACAGACAACCCTCACGTTTTTGAGGCCATATTGAATTCAGCCAACATCCAACATACTACATACGGTGTGCCTTGCCAGAGACATAGTCCTGAAGCTAGGAGGGGGGAATCCATATCAGGCATACAGTTACCACACCATAAGACCATGGCCCATTAACTACCCACTGAACTTGCCACCCACCAGCCCAAGGAATTCTCCCTTGCAATCTTGTTTAGGTCCTGTATATGAGTTGTAACGCAAATGTTGCTCCAATGCCCCTTGCTGACTGACCTTGTCCAGCGTTATGATGACAAAGATGCAACGTTCTCTAACCTGCCACTCTGCTTCCTCTCTGCAAGGGGGAAAATATCAACCCAGAAGCCTAGCGACGCGCGCCAATCCACCACAACCACGTTAATGATTATGACCCAGCGAGTGAGCGAGAGCGCAGAGCATCGTCAATCGTCTGCTATTCAGAATAGTGTTCATGCAGGGCCCATGCGCAAGCTGCGAAGCTCAGAGCCTACGCACACACAGTCGTAACCGCGCGCGTCGATGCCAGCTCTAGTGCGAAACACATCATTACTAACTGGTGAGTACATCTGGTCTCACATACTGTCACACGAGCCGGTGTATCCTTTCATGACGACGTGAGGCCGAGAAAAGCAACGCGCTACAGACACAAGGCCAACACGTTGTGCCGGATGGCCGAGAGACTTGTCGCGCGAGCGATCTTCACAGAGCAGCTACTCCACACTGCACCACAGTCCACAATTGAAGACACACACGTGAAGCGGCATCCAAGAGTAGAGCTTGCACACCTATGACAACACACAGGAGCTAAACGACGTTAGCCCAGACTGATGCGCAGCACGACAACTCGTCAGTGACTCAAGAAGTGAGCCCCTGCGAACACCCACACACACACACACGACGAGAAGACAACCAGACCAGGGCTAAAGGTGGTGCCTTGAACAGACTTTGTTATTCTCCTACTCAGCCCTGTAATTGAGGACCTGCAGAAGAGCGACGAGACCAGGGTACAACAGGTGTGCCTGACCAGACTTGTGGGTATTGGCTCTACGACTCCCTGTATGTGTGACCTGCAAACAGAACAGACCACGTAAAGTGGCCTGAGCAGACTTGTGAGTATGGCTGTACACTGCTTGTATGTGTGACCTGCAGAAGAACAGCCAGGGTAAAGGGGCCTGAGCCAGACCTGTGGTATTGGCTCTACACGCCCCTGTATGATTATGACCATGCAAAGCAACAACCAGGTAAGGTGGTGCCTGAGCCAGACTTGTGGTTATTTGGCTCTACACCTGCCCCTGTAAGTGTACCTCACGAAGAACAGACCAGGGTACAAGGTCGAGTGCGCTGAGCCATACTTGTGGTATTGGCTGTACACATGGCCTTGTATGTGTGACCTGCAGAAGAACAGAGCCGCAGGTAACATACAGAGCGTGGACTAACCCTGAGCCAGACTTGTGTATTTGGCGTTCTAAACACTGCCTGCTATGTATGACCTGCAGAAGCTGTCACAGACCAGGTAAAAAGGTGGTGCCTGAGCCAGACTAATGGGTATTGGCCCTCTACACTGCCCTGTAGTGTAACCTGCAGAAGAACAGCCAGACCAGGTGTAAATGAGTGATGCCTGAGACAGACTTGAGGTATTGGCTCTTACACCTGCCCCGTGTATGTAAGACCTGCAGATGACAGACCAGAGTAAGCGTGGTGCCTGAGCCAAAACAAAGAGACTTGTGTATTGGCTCTACACTGGCCTTGTATGTGTATGACCGTGCAGAGAACAGACCAGGGTAAACAGGTGGTGCCTGAGCCAGACTTGTGTATTGTGTCTACACTGCCCTTTATGTCATGCACCTGCAGAAGAACAGCCAGACCAGGTAAAGTGGTCCTGAGCCTAGACTATGGTGTAATGGCTCTACACTGCCCTGTATGTATGACCTTGCAGAAGACACAGCACCAGGGATAATACGTGGTGCTGAGCCAGACTTGTGGGTATTGGCTCTACACTGCCCGTTATGTAAGACCTCAGAAAACAGACCAGGGTAAAGGTGGTTGCCTGAGACCAGACTATTGTGGTATTGGCTATACTGCCCTGAATTGTGTCCTGCAGGAAAGAACAGACCTAGGTAAAGGTGGTGCTGAGGAGACCAGACTTGGGAATTGGCTCTACACTGCCCTGTAACTTGTGTCCTGCAGAAGAACATACCAGGGTAAAGAAGTGCCCTAGCCAGACTTGTGAGTATTTGGCTCAACACTGCCCCTGTAATGGTGTGACCTGCAAAGAAAAGACCAGGGTAAAGGTGAGCCTCTGACTCTCACTTGCTGATAGCTGGTACACGGACCTTTATTCGTGTGACCTGCAGAAGAACAGACCAGGTAAAGGTTTGTCCTTACCAGACTTCTGTATTGGCTCTACACCTGATCCAGTATGTATATGACCTTGCAGAAGAAACAACCAGGGTAAAGGTATGGTGCTGAGCAGACTTGAGGTATTGGCTCTATACACCTGCCTTGTAATGTATGACCTGCAGCAAGAAACAGCTTCATGCATTCTGGCACATTCTACACTGCGCAAAACCGATTAAACAGGGGATAGTATCGCTCCTTAGTTCGGTCTGATTACAACTTCTCTCAGCATCTCACCTTCTGGAAATGCAGTGTGCGTTCTTCCCCTCCCAGTTTTCTTATTTTTCTGGATGACATCCATCTACACCCCTTCTCGACTGTTCATCTGGCTCCCGAGACTCTCACCTCCTCCCCCTCATCTGAGTCTACATACTTCACCGTGTATTTCCCTAATGTTATACATACCACAGGCTGCATTCACATCTAACGGAGCACTCTTCTCCTCTCACACTGGAGATGCTCAATGAATGGCACAGTCTTGCTTCTATGCAGGATGTCAGGCACTCCGGGAACAACACTGTTATGTTTTCTCTCATTGTTAGAATCTGTTTCCGCAAGTCTGGTCTCTTTTCTGCGGGTGTGAGAGAAAATGCTACGCCCCTAACTGAAGTCAGGCAGGGATAACGACCCCAATTGTGCTGTTTCCTGATGGTGTCAGCCCTTCAGTGTAGTTCTGTTTCTTCTGGCTGAATAAAGTGAAAATGTGACGTCCCTTAACCTCTGAAGTGCGAGACACACGCTCCGTCGGTAATGGATTGACCGCGGGCTGTACAGAATATTAAATGAGCTCTCACTATGAAATGCACTCATGAGGAGGGATCTGGAGGGATCCGACCAGGATCTGGATAGCAGTGTAAAACAAAACCAAGATAATGCCATACTGTGAATACAAGACAAGCTTGCTAATGACATCTAATTGCAAAGTTGCTTGTTTTTCACTGTCCACTTATTCTGAAGACCATTAATGTAATGCTAAAACCCCGTTTTAAAGCGGCCGTCCAGCGCCAACCGTTCATACATGTCACCCCTATCGTGTTCCAGCAGCACAACACCTACGTTGATATTTGAGCGAGAAATGATATCCAATGATAATGAAACAGAGATAACTGGATCAATCCTCCCACAGTCCCCAGCATCTCAACCCCAGTTCGATCTCTCACTTTGGGTAGAGTAGAAGAAAAAGCTGTATTCATACCCAAGTCCACTGCCCCAAACATTAAAATATTTAGAAAGACTGGATCAGTTTTTGGGTCAAGACATGATTGAACTGATTCAGACCCAAAGGGTTTTCAGGCAAAGCTGAAACCCAAAAGGGGGGATTTCCCAAATACTAAAAAAATAATAAAAAAAACATTTTGATTTTAGGAGCAAACGATAAAATGCAGCTACGGGAAAAAGAATCTGCAAACAAAGCAGATCTAAATACTTGCAGTCACATTATGTTAAGATAATAAACGTCTAAAAATGATGCGAGTCTTACTTTCAAATTTTATGAGGGTGAGCAGGACCTGAAAGTCAAAAGGGGCAAACATTGTTCCCCTTTTGCTTGTCATGAATTTTTCTACCTAAATAGTTTTTTATTGTACCAAAGGTAAAAAAAACCTGTGTTCCCTTTTTAAAACTACAGAAAATTTAACACTAAACATTTTTCCTGAAAGGGGGAGTCAGAGTCAGAGTAAGGGAAATTGGGGAGTCATTTTGGGGCTTATGACCCCAACCCCCAAATTTTTTTAATATGTTGTTCAAACTCTGCTTCCCGTCGAAAAAGGGGAACTTTGTTGAAAGGGGGCTGTATATCCACCCGATCCGTAAAACTGACATCCCGAATTTCATCCATTAACAGCAAAAAGGCGCCTAAAATTTATAACCCGCTCTGCCGCAGGTCATAAACGGGCGCATTCGCCTAGGGCGATATTTCGGCTCAAAAACCACTTTAAAAAGTGCCTCCCTTTTTTCCTGCGTAATGCACCCAAAATCCAATAAAAGCTACAATAATAGCTTCGCTAGGGTTCTATGCGCCCCACCAAAGTAATCCCCAGGTGGCGTGGGGGAATTTAAAAGTATTGAACGTGCTGCGCCTATATGGGGATAAAAGACCCCAAAATATCTGGGCCACCCCGGGTTTTCATACATGTCGCCCTTATTTTTTTTTTTTTTTTTAATGTGGGCACTGGAAACACATTACATTAGAAAGTAGCTAATATTAAGTTTATTTAAAATGTGAAAGGTAAAGCTGAAAGACAATGGTTTTTAGGGGAGCTTCTTCCACGCACGCCTATTACATTTTGGGGAGTCATTTCCTTTTAAAAAATAAAAACCAATATAAATTTCTTCCACACACATATATGTGGAAATTCCATTACACGAAAACAAGCACAGTCCCCCTTAGGTTTTCAAAACGGCTTTTTGGGGCAAATTTTTCCCCCCGAATTACCTTAGGGGGGGCCCGGGACGGGGATAAGGCAGGGGGGGCCGGCAATTTCGCCGGCCCTTGCTATCACCCCCTTACCCCGGGGAATAACCCTAGAAATTTGACATGCCCAATTAAAATTCCCCCCCCCGGGCCTTTCCAAAACCGTAACCCCTTTTTTTTCTCTATAAACTGTAATTCCGTTTAAGGGCCTTTTTCCCCAAAATGGGCGCCCCTCCCAAAATTTTTAAAGGGACCGAAATACGGCCCCATTTTAAGCCGTGTGAACATAGCCCAAAAGTTTGTTTCCCCGCAGCCCGCACCCTATAGTTTATAATAGGGCATCTGCTGCGTCTTTTGGATCAAGAATTGACATGACAATTCTTTGTATGGATCCGAAAGACGCATCAGAGAGGCGCGTGTAAACACATATCGGCAATCACTCGTCTCAATGCCAATGCGTGTTTTACATTGAAAGCAATGTAAAATCACACTGCACATTGTTAGATGTGTGTTTGGGTCCGGTTAGGGTCCAAAACATGGATCCAAACGCGCATCTAAAAACGGATCCAAAATCGTATCCGACACTCCGTGTGAACATACCCTTAGGCCATGTTCACACGGCTTAAAATGGGCCGTATTTCGATCCGTAATTACGCGCCAGAGTGCGCAAATTTACGGCTGAAAACGGCCTAGTCATTACGGTAATCCACAGTTCCCCATAGAGAACTAGGGGATTACGTCTCCTCTCCCTGCTCGGCGAATCCGCTGGGCAGGGAGATAAGTGACATGGGAATTAGGCTATGTTCACACGGCTTAACTGCGGGACATAATTACGGGCCGGGGGGGGGTGCGGGGGGCCGGCATATCGCTGGCCCATAGACATTCATTACCAGCGGCGTGTATACGCCGCTGGTAATTCACATGTCACTTATCTCCCCACCCGGCGGATTCGCCGAGCGGGGAGAGGAGACGTAATCCATAGTTCTCTATGAGAACTGTGGATTACCGTAATGACTGGGCCGTTTTCAGCCCGTAATTTGTGCACTCCGGTGCGTAATTACGGTCCGAAATGCGGCCCATTTTAAACTGTGGTGAACATGGCCTTACCAGCGGCGTATACGCACCGCTGTAATAGAAGTCTATGGGCCGGCGAGGTGCCGCCCCCCCGCCCCCCCCCCCCCCCCCGGCCACACGGCGTAATTGCAGAGCGTAATTACGTCCCGCAGCTAAGCCATGTGAACATGGCCTTACACTCTCCACAGCTCAGTCAGCAGTCTCACAGCAGGATTCTCACAGCCACTGCGTCCTTTCAATCTCAGTCAGCCCAGCCACCAGACTTGGCCATCCATTGTAAGCATCGATGATACTTTTTACACTCCGAAGGTACTCTCACTTGTCTGTTGATTTCCTCACGCGCCATACACCCTGACGGGAAGAACACCTGTTTTATTTGGGCATGGGAACTTGCTCACGTACCAGTGACATGACTTTGCACACACCAATCTCCATCCAGTAATGGGCTTCCCATACTAAATCCACTTCTTTCCCCGTGTCCTCATAGCATTTAGGCTGAACTTACTACTGCCATGTAACCAGACCTGCACAAAAACTACAACAAAATATAACAGCAATTTGCATAAACTTAAAGGGGTTTTCTCACTATGCAGTGTCACAGAGCCACATCCAGCTTTAGAGTCACACATGCTGTTCAGGCTGTGGGCTGGTCTATAGCAGTGATTGACAAAATCAGCTCTGCTATTCCTGGCTACTGCTGTTACACTGACATGAGTGCAAGAGATTTATAAAGTGTAGTTCTCAGACTGCAGAGCTCTATAGAGTGTTTGCTTAGCTATACGAGAAGCTTTCAATGTCCATTACTAGAGATAAGACCTTGCAGGAGGTAAATCACGATGGACAGACTGAGTAATTGACGGCAGCTTAGAGCAATAATGAATAAGAGAAAGCAGGGAGGAATGGAGAGAGGTGGTCAGTAACCAGAGAAATGTGTGTGATCTAAGAGGAGATAAAATCTTCTTTATCTCCTGCCCAAAGCAAAATCAACATAGCAATGTATTTTTTTTAAAAAGTCTTTAATTACCTTTCCCTACATGTCATTAAATGCTTTTTGCTTCCTTCCTTACGTGAAACGCCTTGGGAATGGGTGTGGCCTTAAAGGCTGCCCTGACAGAAGCCACACCCACATGGTCACCTGATTTCATGGACTTGACTCAGAGCGGTTTCCTGTGTGTCAAGAAACAAGGAGCTCTTTTCTCTAATTTACTATATTCAGTCTAAAGGAAGTCCACAGAAAATGTAACAAAGGTACATCAGAAAAAATGTCCAACTTGGGGAGAAATATTATTTAGAAAATATTTAGTTCCACTTAAAAAACCCCTTGAAGGAGGGAGACTCTTTGCTACAATGGGATTGTTGCACAATTTACCAAATCAGCCCGTTTTATCCGCTTAACATCTCTTCCCAGCATTCTCTGACACTAATCTTAAATGGGCCCAAAAACCCAATCAGGCGTAGGTAATTGTTAAACTACTCCGGAGTTTGATCCTGGAAACACAGGTTTTCGTCACAGGTTTTTATCATCTCACAGTAACTGTACTGGAAAAAGGCCAAGCCACAAACCATGTATCTGCTTCATCTGGTTACTCACTGACCTTCATGTGTGTTCCCCCTCTCGCCTCTCACCCAGCCAACCAGAAAAGTTCTACTCTGCCTGATAAAGGGCAAATCCCCCAAACAGCTGCTGTAATAACTTTACTAATATTAATTCAAAAATCATTTTTATTTTCCTTTATTTCGTTACCCCATATTATTGATCTTGGCTAACGAAAAAAACAAAAAAATATAACCTTAAATTTAAATTTTTTATTTTTTATTTTCTTTACCCAAAATTATTGTTCTTTTTAAATTTAAGACGTACAGCTTCGTGATCTTATCATTTTGTTTTTGGGGCAATAAGTTTTATTAAGATTGCATAAAAACCCAAAGACATCGCCGCTCTCCTTTGGGCCCAAATATCCCCTCTTTTAACTTACCAATCACAAACCAGCTCGCTCTAACTTTTTTTTCCCATAGAACTCTATAATAAGTAGCCCCCTAAAAGGCTAACGGGGATGCCCCTTTTTCCCCCCCCCCAAAAAATCACAGTACTAAAATTTCCCTTTGGACATTAATAACTTTTGGGGCCCCCTTCTATCGCGCCTTTTTTGCCCCACTAAAAATCGACGCACTACATATGATTGTGGATTCATATCTTCCGCCCGGGCTCAACCAATCAACTCTTGTCTTCATTTTAACTGAAATTTTTTACTGTCCCGCCTTTTTTTTTGATTGGCAAACTTTCCTAGATTATAATGGTTCATGCGCCCTTTTTTGATTGGATGGTTTCTGCCGACCAATGAAAGAGCTTTTAGAATTTGAATTTCATATTTCCCCGGGAATTTCCAAAATCCCAATTCTGATGTTCGCCGTTATTGATTTTTTGACACGATTTTATTTTTGTATTTTTTTGAAGGTTGACTCTTTTTCAATAAGTTTTACACCCAAAAAACTATTTTTTTTGATTCATACTCCATGCCTCACGGACGAGACAGAGTATTTCTTACATCTTTTAAAATTTTTTTTTTAATTTTAAAAGATCCACCTTTTTAAACTTTAAACGTTTTTTAAAAACTTTAATATTTTTCTTTATTAGGAAATAATTTTTTTGACAACCCATTTTTTAGTATTGTACTTTGAACTCCCTAGAGCACATTTTTTCCCCATTCTTTTCGCTTCACTTTGCCCCCTCCGCTCTTTAGACCACATTCAACGGGCTGCCTTTTCGACTGCAATCGCCCCCACTTTGCCACCCACGACATCATGCTCATATTTGAATGTGGGGCGTCCCGCCCCAAACGCCCACACCGCGCCCATTTTCCACCCTTCATGTTGGCCACCAAAAGTGGGCGAAGGTTGCGCCAACACCGCATCACTGCCCACAGTATTCGGCCGGGAGGCACAGTTTTCCGCCCGAAATTGGGCGCAAATCCCCATCAACATGTCCCCCCTATAGCATGGCTTTCAAATTTCATTAAAAAAGTTATTTTTTATTATTATTTGCTACCTGATCCCTAAGGCATTATGGTTGCTCTCAGTAGTTTTGTAATGTTGAGGCATACAACAAAGTAGAAACTTGCAGAAAATTTTTATTACACAGTTATTTGTGTAAAATCCGGCAACCCACCGCACCTCTCCATACTTTAGCCTGGAAGTCTGCTAATCCGGCACCCGTCTGCTCCTTCAGACGCGGGGTTTTTACTGTATTTTATATCTCCATTTTTTCTGACAATCGTGCCGCTATGAATCGCACTGTGTCTTTTACTGTGCAGGGAGTAATGGTTTCCCTTTTCTGCGCCTGGTTTCCTGCATCGCTGCCATTTCCTGATCAAAGCCCCCTAGGTCTACAGCTCTCTGACAAAGACCTTTTATTTCCTTTCCAGAGAAAGCTGCTGTTTGTGGCTCCTGCTGCAGCCCTGAGAGCGAGCCGTGCCCTGCGGATGAGAAGAAAAAACACACAAGAAGCCTCCAAACAATTTTTTTATTTTTCTTCAGGGAAAAACATAACATAAGTGAGTGCACAAGAATGTCCTGTGGATCTGGCTGCCAAGCTCTGTCGTCCCTCCTTGTGTTATTATTATTCTTGCTAATGGCGAAAAAGCTGAGGTGTGCCCGCCTCCCCGGGTACTGTCTGCTTCTGACTCCATGCCAGCACTTGTGCCCGATGCCAATCCCCGCTGTGTCGACGACCTCCCCCCTTCTCCCCTTTTATCGATTGCCTCCTGGGTGAGGGTGGGAGTAATGAGGTCACAGAGCTGCAGTGTGCGTCCCGGCAAGTACACTTTATTACAGGCCTGTTGATCGCCCATGCTGTGGTGACAACGCCTGGCAGGAAAGCATGCTGGGAATAAAATCCTTTTTCCCGGCTGGAAAAACAAAACAGACACATTTATTTTGAAATGAATGACGGCCGGACGCTGTTAGTTTACATGTTACTGCGTTCATGCTGAAATGACAGCTTATACATGGGCCCTACCAGCACTACAATAACGGGGTATTTCTGCCCCTGTGACGACAGATGGAGCTTATTAGTAATAAATTAAGGATATGTCCAGATGACGATTAAAATTTACTCTGCAGATTCTGGAAAAACAAAAACAGACTCTGTGTTCGTTTACATGTTACTGCGTTCATGCTGAAATGACAGTAGTGCATCATTGCAAGATGGAACTTCTGATTAGTAATAAAATAAGGGTATGTCCAAACGACGCAGATTTCAATGAGTATTTCAGGTGGATTTTGGTCTTTAACAGGAATAGCAGAGCTGATGTGTTAGTCACTGCTATGGAACCACCCACAGTCTGACCAGGAAGTGGGAGCCTGAAGGTGTAGAACTACCCACAGCCTGACCAGGAATTGGGAGTGGAAGCTGTAGAACCTCCCACAGCCTGAACAGGAACTGGGAGTGGAAGCTGTAGAACCTCCCACAGCCTGAACAGGAACTGGGAGTGGAAGCTGTAGAACCTCCCACAGCCTGAACAGGAAGTGGGATCCTGAATCTGTAAAACCGCCCACAGCCTCAACAGAAAGTGGGAGCCTTAAGCTGTAGAAACGCCCACAGTCTGGACAGGAAGGGGAGCCTTAACCTGTAGAAACACCCACAGTCTGGACAGGAAGGGGGAGCCTGAAGCTGTAGAACCGCCCACAGTCTGAGCAGGAATTAGGAGCCTGAAGCTGTGGAACCCCCCACAGCCTGAAAAGGAAGTAGCAGCCTGAAGCTGTAGAAATGCCCTCAACCTGAACAGGAAGTGAAAGCCTGAAGCTGTAGAACAACCCACAGCCTGAACAGGAAGTGGGAGCCTGCAGCTGTAGATCCACCCACAGCCTGAACGGGAAGTGGGAGGCTGCAGCTGTAGAACCATGCACAGCCTGAAGCTGTAGAACCACCCACAGCCTGAACAGGAAGTGGGAGCCTGCAGCTGTAGATCCACCCACAGCCTGAACAGGAAGTGAGAGCCTGAAGCTGTAGAACCATCGACAGCCTGAAGCTGACTGTGACTCTGTGAAACCGCATGGTGAAAAAAACCCTTTAATACCCTACCCATGTCAGAGTGACTTGTTGGCAGCCTCATTTGGGCATCTAGGACCTGGGGCAGATGCTGTGCCAGCTCCTGCTCATAAGTTGCATTAAACTTTTCTTACTATTCTACTGACGGAAAAGTCACCTGTAAAAGGAAACCAAAGCAAAATGTTATTGTGTTTATTTGTGCTGAGCAATTGATTGCAGACAGTTTTCGATACAGGTGCTGACTGTCACTGATCAGTGAATACAATCTGTTACTACCTGTCATCAGCCATTTCAGGCTCAGAAGCCGGGAATACAATATGTTATCTCCTGTTATTGGCTATTTTGTATTTCCCTTGATAAGAACCCTTAAATGGGGTGAAAAAGAAAAGAACATGACGAGCAAACGACAAGATGGACGGAGACGACACAAATCCCGATACGCAGGAGGTGGGGTATTCTGGAGATGCATCAGATGCTGCTATAGTGGAGGCAGCAATTAAGAAAGCCGTTTCTAAGACAAATTTCCTTTGCTCTATTCAATTTCTGTGACCACTCAATGCCTCCATTACCCGCCTGAGATGTACAAGTATACAGATATCTCCATCTCTTATATAACACTATGTGCGGAGCTGGAATTTTAAGGTGCATTTGTAAAACTTGAGTAGGAAGAAGGGAACAGAACACCTCCAGTCAACCATAGTTACATTAGTCCATTAAGTTCCCGCACTTGGTAGATGAATATATGTTGTCTAGCAGAAGAACAAAAAGAAATGCACTGGAAATAACTTTCCATAAAAACAACTTTTTTTTTATTTTTATTTTTTACAAATTTCTTTTCCTGTTTGAACTATGTATAAAAGCTTTGGAAGAAAAAAAAACCCATTTGGCAAAAACAGAACTATTGACTCAAAAGTTCTGTTCCCTGATTAACAAAGCTGCAGTCGCAGGAATGAGTCAGCCGTCGGACGGGTAGAAGTGAAGGCGCGGATCTGGATTTCAGATTTAATAAAGCGGACCATTTTTGCATTCTTCAGAGTTAGAAAAATTTTGACTGTTTATGGATTTTTTATTTTTGGAGACGGTTTGACGGGTTGCAATGCAGTTTAATGCTAAGGCTATGTCTACACAGCAAATGTTCAAATGCTGTCCAAAATCGGATGGCATTTTAACATCACCATACCGCGTTTTTTTTAAGCGGGTTTGTGCAAAAAAAAAAAAAACGCAGTTGGTTTTCGGATTTTCCGCTAGCTCAGTTCATTGACCTAGGAAGAAGTCAGTGTGCAGGGAGGGGAGAGAGAGCTGTGACATCTCCTATAGTGAATGGTGGATCCTGTGTTTTCTATATATAGGTGTTACCTGTCAGTGTAGTCCTGCCTGTGATGAGGAGACTGCGGAGAAGTGATCTCTACAGTACAGGAGGGGTCAGTCTATAGTGAATGGTGGATCCTGTGTTATCTATATATAGGTGTATACCCTGATCAGTGTAATCCTGCCTGTGATGAGGAGACTGTGGAGAAGTGATCTCTACAGAACAGGAGGTGTCAGTCTATAGTGAATGGTGGAGCCTGTGTTATCTATATATAGGTGTTACCTGTCAGTGTAATACTGCCTGTGATGAGGAGACTGCGGAGAAGTGATCTCTACAGAACAGGAGGGGTCAGTCTATAGTGAATGGTGGATCCTGTGTTATCTATATATAGGTGTTACCTGTCAGTGTAATCCTGCCTGTGATGAGAACTGCGGAGAAGTGATTTCTACAGTACAGAGGGGTCAGTCTATATTAATGGGTGATCCTGTGTTATCTATATATAGGTGTTACCTGTCAGTGTAACCTGCCTGTGATGAGGAGACTGCAGGAAGTGATCTCTACAGAACAGGAGGTATTAGTCTATAGTGAATGGTGGATCCTGTGTTATCTATATAGAGGTGTTACCTGTCAGTGTAATCCTGCCTGTGATGAGGAGACTGCAGGGAATTGAGCTCTACAGAACAGGAGGTGTGTGTCTATAGTAAATGGGGGATCCTGTGTTAACTACTGTATATATAGGTGTTACCTGTCAGTGTAATCCTACCTGTGATGAAGAGACTGCAGAGAAGTGATCTCTACAGAACAGGAGGGGTCAGTCTATAGTAAATGGTGGAGCCAGTGTTATCTATATATAGGTGTTACCTATCAGTGTAATCCTGCCTGTGATGAGGAGACTGCAGAGAAGTGATCTCTACTGAACAGGAGGTGTCAGTCTATAGTGAATGGTGGATCCTGTGTTATCTATATATAGGTGTTACCTATCAGTGTAATCCTGTCTGTGATGATGAGGAGACTGCGGGGAAGTGATCTCTACAGAAGAGGAGGTGTCAGTCTATAGTGAATGGTGGAGCCAGTGTTATCTATATAGAGGTGTTACCTGTCAGTGTAATCCTGCCTGTGATGAGGAGACTGCGGAGAAGTGATCTCTACAGTACAGGAGGGGTCAGTCTATAGTGAATGGTGGATCCTGTGTTATCTATATAGAGGTGTTACCTTTCAGTGTAATCCTGCCTGTGATGAGGAGACTGCAGAGAAGTGATCCTACAGAACGGAGGTGTCAGTTTATAGTGACGGTGTGATCCTGTTTATCTATATATAGGTGTTACCTATCAGTGTAATCCTGCCTGTGATGAGGAGACTGCGGGGAAGTGATCTCTACAGAACAGAGTGTCAGTTTATAGTGACTGGTGGATCCGTGTTATTTATATATAGATGTTACCTGTCAGCGTAATCCTGCCTGTGATGATGATTAGACTGCGGGGAAGTGATCTCTACAGAACAGGAGGTGCCAGTCTATAGTGAATGGTGGATCCTGTGTTATCTGTATATAGGTGTTACCTGTCAGTGTAATCCTGCCTGTGCTGAGGAGACTGTGGAGAAGTGATCTCTACAGAACAGGAGGTGTCAGTTTATAGTGATTGGTGGATCCGGTGTTATCTATATAATAGGTGTTACCTGTCAGTGTAATCCTGCCTGTGATGAGAGGAGACTTGCAGGGAAAGTGGATCACACAGAACAAGTAACAGTTATAAGTGACTGTATCCTGTTTTATCAATATAGTTTACCTGTATGTAATCCCCTTATAAGAATCAACATAACTCTTCCACATGACGAAAATTAAAATCGAATCCAAAACCAAAACTACTCATTCTAACCCAAAAAAATAAATCATCCCCATTCACCTGTAGTTCAAACATCGCGTATTTTGTTGGTCGGTTTTAAAGAGTAAAAAAAACTTAGAACATGTTCATTCTTCTATTGTATTTCCACTATTTCCTATCGAGGTCAGTGGAGATTGCTAAAAACCTACGGTAGTATAAAACCCCATAGAAAGGAATGGGACTTGTTTTCTGACTGTTAATCCGCCAGGAGAAAAAAAAAACCTTCCAGATTAAATACTGTCCAACGCAGTTTTCAGTGGTAGATTCCAACGAGTAAACTGCAGAATTTAAAAAAATTAATATAAATATGGAAGATTTAAAATAAAAAAACAACCCAAAATTCTTTAAAAAAATTAGTTTAGCATAAAAAAAAATGAGTTAAACAACAGGTCGTTCATTGAGGACACATTCCCTTTAAAAAGGGTTTTCCGAAACGAATGAATCTTCGTCAATCCATCAGGACCTGATTTGATTGAAGAAAAAAAATCTTACCTTGTAGACCGTCCCGTTCCAGCGTCCCAGCTGTCCTGGTGATCCTGGTGGATGATGTCACCAGTCAGTCTGTATGTGACCCTGCATCCAAGCACAGGGCGCAGTAGTCATAAACGGTATATTCATCACGGTCTGTGAATGGATGCAGGGTCACGTAAAGACTGAACGGTGACGTCATTGGCCGGGATCAGCGAGACGAGAAGGTTGACAATAGACCCCTCAGACCTCCATAGAAAATCCGCGTTGTAGTCCACACGGCACAGATTTTGTGTGGTCAGATTTCAAAAGTGCCGTTTTTTTTCCCCAAAAAACTTGGAACATGCTCAATCTTTTACTATTGAAGTCAATGGGATGGCATGAAAATTGACCAGAAAGCTTTGTGCCCATTTGTTGGCTCGTCCAAAAACTCAGTAGTGCTGTATAACGTAAAAAATGATTGGAAAAACTAATCCGAAAACGGAGTTAAAAATCCTCAGGTTCTTGTGTAAAATACTGTTGGACAACACAGTTTTAAGATTCCGGATCCAAGTATTTTGCTCTTGGTCGCATGGACGCAGCTTCCGGTTTCATTTAAAGTCCCCCTGGTTCTGGACATCTCGGAAGCTTGAGTTCTGGTAAACGGTAATAAAATCAACCGTTTGCAGATTTAGCGATCATTTACCTAATAAATAATAAAGCTGAGCTCTTTTCCAGCGGACACGGACGGTTCCGATGCCGCATCTCATCAGTCTGGGAAGTGCTCGATGGGTGGAAATTTTCCAGCAGCTGATTGGGAAGAGAGTAGCATCCCTGTGACAGCAGGAAGACTCATAGTGACACTTAGGAGTAGAAATCCATCGTGTAAAGCTGAAATCAATAGCCATAACTAATATTAATGATGATTACTCCGGCTTCATACTGCCTGGCTGCACAGAATGAATGTTGTTAGAGAGGTATTAGCAGCCGCACGATGCACAGGGGAAAAGCTCAGCTCCTCTAGATCCTAAAGGAAGGCAGGAAAGGCTCGAAAGAATATTACAGTCATCAGTGCCTATTATATATTTACCGGTCATCAGTGATGGGCACAGAGACTTTTATCCAGAAGATGCAGGAATCCAGCCCCACAAGTGGCCACAGGTGCACCCACTAAGCAGCCTCTGCAAGGCCCGATAGGGGGCAAAAAATTTTGGAAAATATTTCCCTCTTAGCTGATGGCCAAAAGAGACCACTTGATACTCTTCATAAAGCTGGAGTATTAGCGGGTTTATCTGGCCTTTTTATTGATGACCTATATTGAGCATATACCATCATATTAAAGGGAATCTATCACCAATATATGTGTTTTTTTTACCAATCAAAATATGATTCTGATACAAATTCTTTTCTTCTTTGCGGTTTTTACTTTCTGATTGCAGAGGTTTATTTTTATTTCTGTTTGTATAGGATGATAGGGGCAGTTATCTCCCATGATCTGCTTTTAACAGCATTTAGAGAGATGCTTTACAGCAGCTTAATGGACATAGGAGCCTGGGAACATGAGCAGACCCATTGACTTCTATAGAAGAGTGTTGTGGGCATACTCTGTGATCTGGAAAGGAGTCAATGTTTAAGGAGGGAGAGAATTGGAACTGTGACATCTTCTATTGTGACTTTTGGCATCTGTTATTTATGTATAGTTCTTACCGGTCATTGTAACCCTGCCTGTAGTGATGAGGAAAATGCAGAGGTGGTGGCAGTCTTTTGTGAACAGTCAATCTTATGTCATCAATATATCGCTATAGAACTGAAAGGGTCAGCATCATTATCCTGCCCCAAAGCATCACCATCCTGCCACCAAGCAGATTATCCTGTCCCTTTTAGGCTATGTTCACACGGCTTAACTGCGGAACGTAATTACGACCCGCAATTACGCCGTGTGGACGGGGGTGGGGCGGGAGCGGGGGGCCGGCACTTCGCCGGCCCATAGACTTTCATTACCAGCGGCGCATATACGCCGCTGGTAATTGACCTGTCACTTATCTCCCCGCCCGGCGGATTCGCCGAGCAAGGAGGGGAGACATAATTCATACTTCTCTGTGAGAACTGTGGATTACCGTAATGACTGGGCCGTTTTCAGCCCGTAATTTGCGCATTTCGGCGCGTAATTACGGACCGAAATACGGCCCATTTTAAGCCGTGTGAACATGGCCTTAGTGTCAGCGTCATTATCCTGCCCCCCAAGTGTCAGCATCATTATCTTGACCCCAAGAGTCAGCGTCATCATCCTGTCCCCCCAAGCGTCAGCGTCATTATCCTGTCCCCCCAAGCGTCAGTATCATTATCCTGTCCCCCCCAAGCGTCAGCATCATTATCCTGTCCCCCCAAGCGTCAGCATCATTATCCTGTCCCCCCAAGTGTCAGCATCATTATCCTGCCCCCCCAAGCGTCCGTATCATTATCCTATCCCCCTAATCATCAGTATTATCCTGTCCCCCCAAGTTTCAGCATCATTATCCTGCCCCCCCAAGCGTCAGCATCATTATCCTGTCCCCCCCAAGCATCCGTATCATTATCCCCCTAATCATCAGTATTATCCTGTCCCCCCAAGCGTCAGCATCATTATCCTTCCCCCCAAGTGTCAGCATCATCATCCTGCCCCCCAAGTGTCAGCGTCATCATCCTGCCCCCCTAAGCTTCAGCGTCTTTGTCACACAGTGAGTTGTAGCCACAAGCGTGCTCAGTCGGTCTGGAAGCTCAGGGTGCAGCCCTGTAACGTAGATGAGCGGTGCACTTTGAATACGTCCAGTTCTTGATCATACATACAGAATATCCACTGACCTCATACGCTTCAGTCTGGATCTTCCTGCCTGGTCCCTCGAGCTTTTCTGCGCTCCTTATTCTGGAGACAAGTCTTCTACAAGTTCTGTGGATGTCAGTAAAGCGGAGGGGCGTCTCGGTAATGGGGTAACATCACGCGACAGGTGTTTGCTATTTAATTAGATTTTCAAATTACAAGTTCTATCTCCAAACCCCATAGTTACATTTAAAAGGAAAATCAATTAGTAGATGAGAGTTAATGATGCAGATCAACCTTTTCTAGTTCACACGTATCCACTTCACAGACTATAAACGGACACTCGCCTCTTTGTGTTTTTCTCCATCCAGAGTAATCTGCGGAAACCATTATGAGCGACGCAGAAGAAAGGGAACATAAAATAAACACTAAAAATTAAAAGAGATCTCGGGGAGCGCAGCAAACATGCCCTGCTTTAATGAAATTCTGCAGCATTTTATGAAGAGAAGTATAGGATTCCTGAACGTTTGCTAGCAGTGTTCCCCTCCACTGGAGTTTGTAAATTTAAGTTTCTAGTCTGGAATTAACCCTTTAAACTCTGTGGGAGAAGTTTTATTTTTTGGGGGCGTAATTTGAGTTTACATATAAATTACTGTGTAATTTTTGGGAAAAAAAGAAATTGCAGCGTAAAAAAAAAGCGTTTTTCTGCATTTGTTTTTGTAATAATTTTTTTGCACCATTCACTTTTTACACTAAATAACCTGTTTCATCAATTCTACAGGTTATTATGGTCGTGTGGATACCTAGGGCGACATGTCCCGATACGCAAGTAGCGGTTATTGGTCTATTTTGCGCCAAAAACACTTAATATCCTCGATGTAAATGAACTGTTGTACACCAAAACTAGGCGTATTATACGCCGGGCACAACACATTGTAATGCGCCTAAAAAGGCACATTACATACAGTAGCAATGATACGCTGTGCACCTCCATAACACAATGCGCCTTTTTAGGCGCATTACATACACTGGTAATGATACATTATGCGCCTCCGTTACACAATGCGCCACGATACACTATTAATTATATTCAATGCATCTGCGATTTGCGCAACACGCCTAAAGAGGCGCATTAAGTTTACTATGCAAGGTATACCTGATGCTAGATTTTTGAAAGTATCATACTTTCAGGCGCACTTTACACTGATTAAATGCGCCTAAAAACTGCCGTGGCACCGTGCAGGCTTTTTAATCAGATCAGGTTTATAGCTGGAATCTTCTAACCCTGATATTTAGAGGTCTGAATGGACACCAAGAGAGGTAGCATGTATGTTCCCACCTGATTTGGGGTCACCTTACCGCGATAGTGGGCATTTACAATTTTGATCAAAAATGTACATAATAATAATCAGGGCTGTGGAGTTGGCAAGCCAAAGCCCCGACTCCGACTCCTCAATTTCCCAAACCTCTGACTCCCGACTCCCTCATACATGGCGCATGTTTAAGTAATAACTTTACTGTAGTAAAATGGTAACATCAGGCTGTTTATCACCTTATGATACAATAATCAAGCTATTTACGTATAACAGACACTGATAAACAAAAGGGTAACAATGTTTTGATCTTTTGAACACTTGTGGGTAGAGTTGAAGAAAAAGCTGTATTTGTATCCAAGTCCAGTCTGCACCAACATTGGGAATGTGTAGAAGAGACCTGGGATCAGATTTTGGTCAAGATGTGCTTGAATCTGATTCAGAGCCCAGAAGGATTCATACAGTATTGAAAACCAAAGGCAGATTTCCCAAATACTAACAAAATAATAAAAATTAACATTTTGATTTTAGGAGCAAAACTATAACTAAGCAGATGCAAAATATTTGCATAAGATAGGTATAAAATTACAGTAGCCTCATATACAAAGCTGTAGTGGATGGAGAGATATGGAGCCTGAAAGTCACAAGTTCAAACCATTGTTACCATTTTGCTTGTCAGTGTAAAATATATTTATTGGACATGACATTAGAACACAAAAAAATTGTAAATATGCAAAACACTGCAGGAACATTTGTGGAGTCTCTGAATTTGTTCTGAGAAATAGTATTGCCTCCATCAGATCCTGCATACATGACCTCACATCTGATCTCATTATTTCCAGGCTAGGGAACGGCCTCTCTACACTAACTTGGGTTGGGGGCAAAACGATAACCACATGGGCAACATCTCTAACAATGTCATGGTATAAAGGAATTGCCTCGGCCACAGTCCGTTTTGATGAATGGGTAAACTCTTCTACTTCTTTAAAAACAGGTGAAAAATTTAGCTGAAATCTGTTTGCCCTGGGAGCAGAATCTTTTCCCCTGGGGCAGCGCTTTGCCTGCTCCATGTCATCAATTACACTCCTCATGTGCTAAGGCTCTTGCTCTTTGCACTGCTCTGAAGTAACTGGACCAACTTATTATATATTTTGGGAGTCGAGTTGGTCCATTTTTTGCCGACTCCGACTCCTGCAAAATAGCCACCGACTCCGACTCCACAGCCCTGATTTATTAGTAATAATAATAATAATCTTTATTTATATAGCGCCAACATATTCCACAGCACTTTACAATTTGGAGGGTATAATTACAGACAAAAGTCATCCATTGCACAATGAAAAGCTACTTACAGATGAGACACAAGGTGAGAGGGCCCTGCTCGCAAGAGCTTACAATCTATTAGGTTGTATGGGTGTCACGTCAAGGGAGATGCAGTGAGCCCTGACTGGAACCCAGCCCACTGTCCCTGCCTGCTTGACGTGCTGCTCTAGGCGGCAGACGGCAACTGGGTGACAGTCCCTGCTCTGCTAAAGTGCTGGGAACGTGAGGAAGTAGAATAGTAAGACAGTTCGGGTCAATATCAAATAGGAACGCCAAAGCCACAAATCAGAACCAGAGGGATAAACGTAAACAAGCCGAGGTAAGACATGAACGGGAGCGAGGTACAAAATCAGGAGATAAGCCGGGGTGAGGAGAACAGGCCGAGGTCCGGTACACGGATAAGCAAAGCACAATATAAAGAACAAGTAACACAAGGTAGCCAGGAATATCACAGGCGCTGCACTCAGCCTTCAGGGAGTTTAAATGGGATTCCTGGATACCGCCCCTGTAGCTGATTGGAGCGGCCTCCGGGTCCTCCCATTGGCTGGTGCGACACGCCCCCTGTCAGGAGTGGCTGGGCGTCTGTCACTCACAGAGCTGTCAGCAGCAAGTGTATCAGGGTGGGGTTGCGAATCAGCTGCTGCAGCCTGTTGATCCCTGCAGCCTGAGCACAGCCTAGCCCTGACAATGGGTGAGACAAAGGATAAGAAGTGCTAGATTTACAATGGTCCAGCCATGTCACATAAATATGGGGTTGTTTTATCTAGAATTCGGATGAACCTGCCACCAAAACAGTACATCTATATACAGTTAAGTGCCGAAAATGAGATGAGTGCGTGGGGGGGGGATTCTGGTAGGCCAGAGTGAGAAGATGTATTCTCAGAGCCCTTTTAAAGCTATAAAAGTTCTGAGTGTGCCTAATCGCCCGCGGTAGCATGTTCCAGAGAACTGGTGCTGCACGTTGGTGATGTCTTGGAGAAGGGCATGGGAGGTTCGGATTATTTAGGAATGTAATTTGATATCATCAGCAGAGCGGGTAGGGCGGTAGACAGAGGTGAGGGAGGAGATGTAGGGAGGAGGAGCAGCGCTGTGGAGAGCTTTATGGGTGAGAGTGATGAGTTTATGGTGTATTCTATACTGGATAGGCAACCAGTGCAGTGACTGACACAGGGTAGAGGCATCAGTATAGCGGCTGGAAAGAAAGACAATCCTGGCTGCTGCATTCAGGACAGATTGGAGAGGGGAGACTTTACAGAGAGGGAGACCGATAAGCAAGGAGTTACAGTAGTCGAGATGAGAATTAATAAGAGCCACAATGAGAGTTTGAGTACATTAAGAACCTCAAATTTTTTTCATATATTCCATAGTAGCAGAAACGCTGTTCAAAAAATTCTTATGTTCTTTTTAACCGTTTTTAGTGCCTATAGAGTGCTGCTGATATTAAGTTGTGTTTGCATAGCTTTTGACTGCCACACCAGTGAGCACCTATATGTTTATTCTTCAAAATGGATGTGCTGACCAGATTTTGTTTTTTGATAGTAAATTCTAAGGCCTGGAAGGATTCAGAATTCAGTAAAGCCGGAGGAAGAGCAACGAAGGACTAAGGGTATGTTCACACAATGGGCTTTTTCGGTTACAAAACTTTGTTATGGAATCCAGGGCAGAAATCAAAAGGTGCTGGCCTCGGATTCCTGCCATGGACTTTCACATCTAGTTTGCCTAAAGTAGAATCTAATGTGGTTCCACATCAGACAAGTGACGTCGCTTCTTTTTTCAGCATAGCGAATTTCAAATAACACACACAAAAAAAAAGAACCTGCCCCGTAGTTTGCTGTGTAAACTATGGCATGGATCAGCTTTGGAAGAGGAAAAAAAAAGGGAAGAAAATACAAAGTGGTTTTCATCCTGACATAGACTGTGGCAGAATCCATCTAAGCACCCTCCGTGTGAAACATACTATAAGGCTATGTTCACACGGCTTATTTCAGAACGTATTTACGTCAGATTGCCGATCGTAAATACGTTCCGAAATCAGGTGAAAATCAGTTTCAAATAAGTGCCACTAAGTGTTGCACGTATTTGGAACTGATTTCCCGACGGATTCACCATCCCCATTCATTGTAGGTGGTGAATCCGTCCGGAAATAATTCACATGCACATTGTTTTTTTTACGGTTCTGATTGCGGCCGCAATCCGGAACGGAAATAAGTGTCGTCTGAAAAGAACGACATGTATTTCCCATTAAAAATCAATGTAAAACTGCCAGTTACTTGTTTGTAACTGATTTCGCAACGGATTTGCGGCCACAAATACGGCCGCAAATCCGTTGCGAAATAAGCCGTGTGAACGAGGTCTAAGAAGTGAGTGGGGAGGATACCCGTAAGCACCACTCTCTTTGAGGGTTTGAGATGGCTGATTCGTATGTAGTTTTGAGCTGATCTGCAACGCTGAAAAGTCCTAGTGGGAACACCCCTTTCGCCTGGAGAAGTATTTGCTATTATATTGGATAGTTCCCTTCTGTGTGAGGGATGGCCCATAATGTAAAACAGTTCACAATTAAACATTGTTTTGTGCATACCCATGAATTGTGTATTTGCCATGAAGTGAAAAAGCTTGGAACAGTATATAGACAGAGTGGGGAGTCCAGAATTTTTGCCAGAGGTTGTAAGTGTCGGTACATAAGGATGTTAGGATAATGTGAAGCTCTTATTGTGACTGGAAGGAAGGGCCGGGACGATGGGTAGGTGAAGGTAGGGCCCCACTTCATCCCAGGCAGAAAAGGGGGTGCAAGGACGCATGGAGCGGGCTGAGTTTTCCATAAGGAGGTTGCTATAGGCCTTATTTGCCTAGGACACCAGAATACATTGTCCCAGTCCTGACTGGAGGTATGGTTTTGGACAGTATTATACATGATAAGCATAACTAACACAGCTCAGCAGACTGTATCACTCAACAAAACCAACATTATTTTAACAGAGTCAAATACAGTAGATATGGAGTGTTCTTGGCATTAGACTGAAGAAAGCTGTTTAGATATTAACAGAGATCTTTACAAGTTCTGAGGAAACAAACTTTTATTAAAAGAGCACAGGAAATTGGGGACAACGCGGTTCACGCTTTAAATGCATTGTCCTAATTTTATTGTACTCAAGTAAAATTTTAGGTCAAAACCGCATTGCTCTCATTCTGTATATCGCACACTGCAGTTGCGATTTGTCCTTGGATCCACCTTAGGAATGACTTTTGTCCCTAAAATATATATTTATAGGTTTTATATGTAGTAGTGGGACAAAAAAAATATAGTTTTAGTGTCATAGAATGAAAGTGAATCGGTTAAGAGCGCTAAGGCTTAGTTCACACGGCATACGCCCCGCAATTAGACCGTGCGTTCGGGAGCTCCCGCCGGCCCCATAGACATGCATTACTTGCGGCGCGTAAACACCGTGAATAATTGACATGTCAATTATCTCCCCCCACAGCGTATTTTGTGAGCGGGGAGAGGAGGCGTAATCCATAGTTCTCTATGAGAACTGTGGATTACTGTAATTATTGGGACGTATTTTGCCCCGTATTGAGCGCAGTACGCCGCGAAATACGTCCCAATTTAAGCGGTGTGAACGTAGCCTTAGGGCATGTCCCCACTGCACGGGTTTTCGGCCGGTTTTTCAGCCGGTTTGCGGTTTTTCAGACCGCCTGAAAAACCGGCCGAAAATTAGCACAATTGTGCTTCTATGGAAAACCCGTGCAGCAGTCCCCACAGTCCCCACTGCACGGGCTTCCAGCGGACCGGCGACAAAACATTGAACATGCACAATCTTCCGTCCGGTTTCCAGACGGAACATGTGCATCTCAATGGGAGGGGGGAGGGCTGTTCTCCGCTCATCGCGGAGAAAAGCCGTCCCCCGGACAAATGCAGGCCGGCAAACCGGCCGGTATTTGTCCACTGCTTTGTAAACGGCCCCTTGGGGCCACATGTATGAAAGCTGACTATGTCTAAAACTCACTTTGTTTCCCATAGTCACCAATCAGAGCACCCCTTTCATTTCATATAGTGCTCTGGAAAAATGAGAGGAGCACTCTGATTGGTTGCTATGTGCAACAAAGTGAGTTTTAGACTTAGTCAGTTTTCATACACGTGGCCCTTAGTGCACATAGACTAGTGTGAACCTAGTGCAGCATCACATATAGTATAGAGCTGGCAGCACACTGCAGATGCAGGATTGTCTTCACTGTAATATCTTGTTGTGTAAATGGGACAACTTAGCTGGTTAAGAGGTCTATTAAATCTGATAATATCAGGTTCTTACTCTGAAAATGCTATCAAACCGCCTACTGGAGGCTGATGCCCACTTCACGCCCTTTCTGAAGAAAATTACTTAATTTCAGCATATGAGAAAACAACATCTCAGCTGATTGTTCAGTTCTAAAGGCTTTTATGAGCTTTTCTTTGGATAAAAAGAAATCCTGCACACAGATAGTGATCAGTGGAGCCGATAAATCACTTACATGGAACGCCTGTGTAATACTTCCATTAGGGCAGATTCACACGGCTTATTCTGACGAGGTTTTCAGAGACGTTTTTCTACTATCCAGCAGGTAGTAGAAAAAATATGACTTCTTTATTCCACCATTAAAATACTACAGTGTTTCAGCTCCAAAGAGTCTTTGCCAAATATTACCTCAGTTGAATGAATTGTGTCTCATATAGGACCACCAATCAAAGGTTGTCCCATCAGACTCAGGATCACTCCCCCTTCACCACATATGTATGTACAGTACCTTAAACAGTGTCACAATATACCACATATATACCATAACTAAATCACAAAATGATAAAACAAATCACATTATTAAAAAATAGCTTTTTGTGCATAAATCACATAATCTGTAAAAAAAAAAACACCACAAAAAGGAAACATAAAACGCAGTTACCGTCACTTGTCATTATGTAAAGTCTAAAAAAAAATTCCATGACATTCCCAACCCATGTGAGCATACCCTAAAAATATGCCAAAATATCCACAGTGGCCCGTGCTGTTTGAGAAATTTGTCACATTTATAGACTGTGTCTAGTCTATTGTCTGTGTTTATAGCAATTACTTTTGTCTAAGTTTATGAGAATAATTTCATCAGATTTTGGACAGATTTTTTGGCGCACAATATCACATTTTGTCACACCCTTTTCCGGTAGGTTAAATTACTTAATGCCATTTTTGAGCAAGACCCAAAAAGTGTCTGAGGCTATTTCTACACAGCGCTCGTTTCTGGTCGGATTTTTGGCAGATTCGGGATTTAGAATCTACTGAAAATCCGACTGCAACCAATACCCCATAGACCGCAATAGAAAATCTGTGCTGTAGTCCTCACAGTACAGGTTTTCTACAGTCGGATTTCTAAACTGCCGGCCTATAGAACATGCAAATCCAAATGCTTTTTTTTATGCGCAAACCACAGCAACTGTAAAATACTATTGGATTTTCAAAGCCCCTTTAACATTAGCTGTGTAGACATAGCCTAAAGCACATAAATGTGGTACAAGGCTTGTAGGATTATATTTTGGTGCAAATTGCGTCAGAATTTTGGAGGTAATTGACATTGTAAATCTGTCCCAACGTGTGACAGGGGCCGTAAGAAAACGCAGAACTGTGGTAGATTCACACAATTTGCGCTTTGTAAATCTACTGTACATAGCATGCAAACTCACATGCAACAAAAACATGAGCAAATTATTCCAAACTAAAGCAAAAAAAAAACTAATAAAATAAAACATGCCACTATTTATTTTTGTCATGCACAGAGATTAAATAGAATTACTTATGTTGAAATAAACTGAAACATTTTTCGGGGACGCAGCTTCACTCCCTCCCCCGCATCCTTCTCATTTCAGGGCAGAAGGTTTGTGCTGTTTGGTGTTTAGAAAAAAAACCTGCTATTTTCTGTCAAATTCCCCAGAGGGAATGAGCTCAGCAACCAATCAAATTATATATGTTGTTTCAAGCAGCGAGAGGGAAACTCTGCCTGATACTTATTGAGATATATTGCTTCCCTTAAGCCTAATTGTCTACAGTGGCTCTGGATCTTTTTAGCAGTTTGGATAAGTGGAGTTAAGAAAAATGGTAATGACCAGCACAGAGCATTGTCCTTCGCTTATCTAGACACAATTGGCTAATATATGTGAAGATGTGTGGAGATAGCCAGATGTCAGCACATCACCGCACATAGACAAAGAGGCCCCTCTGCACCTTTGTACTGCCATCCAGAATGGCGCAGATTAATTTGATAACATTTAAGAACTAGGACATTTAAGAATTAAGACGTTTACCCCCCCCCCCCTTTTTTTTAAAATTCTTTTACTTATGGATGCATGATAGATCTTAAGGAAAAGAGAACAAATAAACCGAAATGAAATAACTAAAATATATAACGATATGACAGAGGAAAGAAAAAAATACCAAGTAATATAAAAATATTGATTGGAAAAAAGAAGAACAAAATAGGTTTAGAATTGAAACAATTTGTAAAAACAAAAAACAAACAAACAATAACTTGTAACGTTTATTTTTTTAATGTTTTACACCATTAGGCCATGTTCACACGGCGTAATTTGCCGTGCATGTCGCTGCATATTTTGCCACGTATTGCGCTTTATATGCGGCGAAATGTGCACCACAATTACGTTAATCCATAGTTCTCAGAGAACTATGGATTACGCGTCATTCCCCCCGCACGTACAATGCGATGGGAGATAAGGGACATGTAAATTGTTTGCGACAATTACGCACCGCAAACAATGCATGTCTATGGCGCCCGGCCGGCCCCTCGTGCTTTGGGAGTATGCGCTGCAATTACGCCGTGTGAACATACCCTTATTGTGTGCCACATGAGCAGGAAGAGTAACGAGTCTAAAGGGCACCATTCAAAGTACTACGTTTATTAGTCTCCGTCCACATATTGAGTAATCCACGTGGTTTCCGACTTGAAATACTCGTCTGAAACCAAAGTAAATCATCCCCATTGACCTTAGTGGAAAATATGTTCTTGGTCGCTTTCTAAGAGTCAAACAGTCGCAGAACATGTTCATTCTTGCGTCGTATTACACGTCCAAAACCCCATAGAATTAAAAAAAAATAAAACATACATGAAATACTCATTGAAAGCCGCGTCGTCCAACAGTAGAATTTAAAGAGAATCAGAGAAGTAAATTTTACTAGCCGTGTGGAGATACTTTTGGGTGAGTGAGTTGGGGAGGGGTGCACATCATATCCCATGAGGTAGCAGCTCCATCCAAAGCTTGGCTTACACATTAGATAGGTGTTGACCCAATGTTCTCTCTTGATCTTCTCACATACGTGCATGCTCACCTCCACTGAGTGTGCTTGTATTGTGAATGGGAAAGAAAGCGGCTGGATAAATTCTAACGGTCCTACTTTTGACTCACATCCCTTCATACTCCTTTAATATTTATGTTTTTTACATTGGAAACAGATTTGATGATTACATTTACTATATTTATCCAGAAAGTGTCTGTCTTGTTCCTAATTTTATGTTAGCGCCCACATTGTACCTTATTTACTAACTTGGTGCAATTTGGATGTTAAAAATGTCTGTAGTCAGATGATTTTTGTGCAAATTGAAATTAATTAAGCATAAAGACTGGATCTCGTACATCACAAACAAAAAAGGTTTCATTATCCAAAAAGTCAGGAGGTACCGTGTATACTCGAGTATAAGCCGACCCGAATATAAGCCGAGGCACCTACTTTTGCCACAAAAACCGGGAAAGCTTATTGACTCGAGTATAAGCCTAGGGTGGAAAATGCAGCGGCTACTGGTTAATTTTAAAAATAAAAACAGATACCAATAAAATTACATAAGCAGTTTAATGTCCCCCATAGGTAGATATAGGCAGTTTAATGTCCCCCATAGGCAGATATAGACAATTTAATGTCCCCCATAGGCAGTTCAATGTCCCCCATAGGCAGATATAGGCTGCTATAAGCAGTTTAATGTCCCCCATAGACAGGTTATAGGCAGCTATATGTCCCCCTAGGCAGGCTATAGACAGGTAATTGCCCCCATAGGCAGGTTATAGGCAGGTATAGGTCCTCATAGGCAGGGTATAGGCAGGTATAGGTCATTATAGGCTGGTATAGGCAGGTATAGACCCCTTTAGCAGGTATAGGCAGGTATAGGTCCTCCTAGTCAGGGTATAGGCAGGTATAGGCCCCCCTAGCAGGTATGGGCAGGCTATAGGCAGGTATGGGCAGGCTATAGGTCCCCTAGCAGGTATGGGGCAGGTATGGGCGGCTATAGGAGGTATAGTTGTCACGGATCCCCCTGCGACCCTCGTCCCGGGTCGCAGGCGCATCTTTGCCCGGACTCTGAGCGGCGCCCCGTCCCGCACCTCGGGTCGGGGTTTCCGCTCATCCGCTGCCCGGGTCCCCAGTGACTTACCGGCCTCGCTCCTGCCCCGTCCGTCTCGGTCTTCGGCGTGCGCGGCGCCCCCCTTAGGGAGCGCGCGCCCCGGCAGTCTGGGGATTTAAAGGGAAGTGCGCGGTAATTGGCATTACCGCGCACTGTTCCTATTTTAGCCCCAGCCTTTTCCCCAGTGGCCTTTGCCGGATCTTTAGTCCCTCATGCATATTGGGAAAAAGCGTTCCAGAAAAGCCTTGTTCGTCCTACCGTGTACCGAACCTTTTGCTTCGTTTATCGACCACGATCCTTGGCCGCCTGCCCTGCCCTTCTGCCTGTCCGACTACGAGCCTGTCTCCCGATTCTGTACCTCGCCTACCTTGGCCGCCCCCGCAGGCAAGCCTCGCCAGTGGTAGTGACCTGGTGGGACTCCGCCGCAGCAAAGTCCATCCCGCTTTGCGGCGGGCTCTGGTGAATACCGGGACCCACTTAGATTCCACTCCCTGGTGTGGGCTTCCACCATCGCCTGCGGTGGTCCAGCGGATCCACCTCCAGACCGTAACATATAGGCAGGTATAGGTCCTCCTAGGCAGGGTATAGGCAGGTATAGGTCCCCCTAGCAGGTATAGGCAGGCTATAGGCAGGTATGGGCAGGCTATAGGCAGGTATAGGCAGGCTATAGGTCCCCCCTAGCATATAGATTATAGGCTATAGGCAGGTGTAGGTAGGATTTTAAAACAAAAAAAACACTTACCTGGCTCCCCCCTGCTCCGCCTCCCTCGCCGATCCGTCTCCTCGCCGTCCGGCCTCCCGCGCGCTCTTCTTCCTCTTGCCGACACAGGCGGGTGATGTCATCAGGCTGCGCACGCAGCGTGATGACACATGCTGCCTGTGCCGGAAACTCCGCTCGCTCTCTGCCCCGCAATGGTATCCCTTCACCTATATGCGCTCCGGAGGAGTGCCGACAGTGACTCGAGTATAAGCCGACGTCGCATTTTTCAGCACATTTTTTGTGCTGAAAAACTCGGCTTATACTCGACTATATATGGTATGTGGCTGCTACACTCCTCTGGTGGTGGCTTTTCTCCCTAAAGACAAAAGGATCAGGAAGCTGAAATCCAATTTCCATTGACAAGAGTCAGGAGGCCCCATGCACCAGGCAGGTATAGCGGTCACTTATCTGAGGAGTATGGCCACCTGAGCAATCTTACATAATGTTGCACTTCAGATTCAGGTCGAGTTGTTTGGGAACTCCAATTTGGGGAAGGGGAAAACAGGCAACCTGTAGGGGGGCTCCATTAGGGAACAGAAAGGAGGGAAAAACAGTGTCCCTTGACTGGAAACTCATTTTTGCCCGTTTGGGACAAAAGGCCCCCTGTACCGGAACTTTATAGGAACAAATAGACAAAGGCGGCCCTCTTGGGAGGGGCTCCAAATAGGTACAGAATGAAGAACCACAGGGGCCCCCACCATGTACCGGGCTCCAATAGAACAGAATGGAAACACAGGCTCCCTGTAGGGAATCCATAGAGGAATGGAGAACAACAGCCTCCTTGTACTGGAATCCATAGACAGAATGGGAGAAAAACAGCGCTCCTTTTAAAGGGAATCCCATAGAACAGATGGAGGAACACAGCGCTCCCTGTATGGGAACTCCCATAGAACAGAATGGAGAACACAGCGCTCCCTGTACTGGGAACTCCCATAAACAGAATGGAGAACCCCAGCTCTCCCTTTTACTGGGAACTCCATAGAAAGAATGGAAAACACCAGCGCTCCTGTACTGGGAACTCCATAGAAAAGAATTTGGAGAAAAACAGCGCTCCCCTTTTACTGGGAACTCCCCTAGAACAGAAGGGGGAACACAGCGCTCCTGTACTGGGAACTCCCATATAAGAATGGAGAAACAGCGCTCCCTGTACTGGGAATTTCCCCTAGAAAGAATGGAGAACACAGCGCTCCCTGTACTGGGAACTCCCATAGGGGGAAAATTGAGAACACAGCGCTCCCTTTTAACTGGGAAAAATCATAAACAGAATGGGAGAACACAGCGCTCCTGTACTGGGAACTCCCATAAAGAATGGAGAAACAAGCCTCCCTGTTTCTGGGAACTCCCATAGAGGAGAATGTAGAACACAGCCCTCCCCTGTACTGGGAACTCCCATAGAACAGTGTGGGAGCACCCCTTTAATTTTCTATTAGGCATTAGAGGCCTGTGGGCAGCACTTCTATGTAGGATAGCTGTTCCTCAGGATCATTACTTTATTACCGGAATTGGTGCTTTATTAAGTGTTTAGTGATCTGCATAATGTATTTGGCTCCTGTAAATCAACTACTGATGAAGGCAATGGTCCGGTAGATTGCCCCATCTCTTCTTCCTGGTGATTAGTGAGGATACAGCTACAGATCCCCTGATACACTAGTCTGAATGATCTCTTTAAAGAGTCGCTACCTCCCATGTATAAATGTGTTTTGACAGGAGCTGAGGATTTATTCCTCGTCCCATACGTTTGTGCTACCTTAGCAGACTCCTCCATTGTCTAGCGCGTCTCCACGTGTGCTCAGAGCTGCTGGAGAATTGTTTCACATATTGGAATTCGGCTTCAAATGAATGGATGGACAATCTCCACTGACATGGAACAATGACTTGTTTTACTGCCCAGGGTTTGTTTGACTTGTAGTTGTCAGTCCCCGGGCCCTCGTTCCAGCTCACTAGACAGAAAATCGCCGCAGAACAGCGAAACATAAAATAGGGGTAGAGGCCGTCGCTTTGCCGACATCTGCTAGGACTCTTTTACGTGTCTGTTTGCTGCTAAACATGTGATGACTGTGAAAACAGATGAAGGCGTCTCATGAGATCACCCGGGTGTTTGACAATTAACAGGATGCATTAGTAACAAAGACACATGGATACAGTGTAACAACCATGCAGTCAGTTATCGCTACACGAGGTGCATGGACCAGTGTAGGAATTAAGGATAATTAAGGCTCTTGGTTATGAGAGAACTATTATGTTTTGTGCTGCAGGGATGCAGTGTCCACTCCAAGACCCATTTCTTTATTTAGGCACTTTCTTCAGAGATACATACGTGTAAAATCATACATAGATCAGAGAGGGCCTGATATCAGATGATAACACGTGTCCCTGCTGATGGTTGAAGCCATTGCACCATTTTTGGATCGCCCGATACATACTCGCCACCACTAAAGAAGAAGAAGGAAGAAAAGAATTAAAAAGAAGCATAAAGACGGAAGTAGGGAGGGAGGGAATGAATGAAGAGAAAAACGAGTGATGGAAGGAAAGAAAAAAAAAATAAGAGGAAAGAATGAAAGAAGAAAAAAATAGGAAGAAAGGAAACAGAAGAGGGAGAATAGGGAAAAAGAAAAAGAAGAGTAAGGAAGAAAATAGAAGAGGAAAGAAAGAAGAAGTTGGAAAGAAGAGAGAAAAGAAAGGGGGAAAAAAAAGGGAAAGGGGTTAAAAGGTGAGAGGGGGTAAAGGAAAAATTAGCGGGAAACCGGGGGGGGGGGGTAAAAAGGGGGGGCAAGAAAGGGGGGATTCCCCGGATAGGATTGAATTGAGGGGGTATAGGGTTTTTTAAGAATTAAATAGGAGGGGGTGGGGAAAGACAGGAGAAAAAAAAGGGAGGGAGGAAGAAAATCAATAAAAAGGAAGGAAAAAGAAAAAGCAGAAAGAAGTAGATAAGGAAAAATAATGGAAACAAGAGGAGAAAAAAAAAAGAGAGAGACCAAAGGAAAGAAAGAAATAAGAGGAATGAAAGAAAGAAAAAGAAGAGAAAGGATGGAAGGAAAGGACAAAAGAAACAAATAGAAGGGAGGAAAGAGAAATAAATAGGATGAAAGGAAATAAAAGAAGAGGATAAAAGGAGAGCCTGAAAAAAGGAGACAAGAAGAGCACGTGCTGCAGCATTGTATATTTCACTCCATCCCTAAATTATTGATTGTTTTAAGTTATATAGCACCAACATATCCCACAGCTCTGTACATAGATTACCCAAAAAGAGGAAAAAAGGGGTTTATTTTCCCGCATTTGACAGGTCCCCCAAAAGGTTAACCGGAAAGGGTTTTGTCGGGTTGTTGCTTTAGGCCCCGATGTTTTGAATATTTTGCAAATAAAATGCAATTCAGCCCGACTGGTGCCCGTCCTGTATGCACGGCCAAACGACTCAACAAAAAGGCACCAAATTTGGCACAAAGGTAAATCAGCCACTTTGAAAGGGTTTAAAGGGTTTCAATTTCTACATTTTAAAAAATTTCCCAAAAAAAACAGGTGATTGGTGTCTGTTCTTTATGCACGGCCAAACAAGGGGACCAATCTGCACTAAATGTGGCACGTAGGTAAGTCGGGCTCTTCAGATTTCGGATTTCAGCCCTGGGACCTACTGTTCTCAACATATTTACAGAAAAATCCGAACTATGGATGAATGTTGGAGGTTCTTCCTGCACACCCAAACCACTGGACCTATCTGCACCTAATTTGGCACGTATATAAATCAAGGTTTTACACTGTGTTTGTGCTCTCTTGGACCTACCAATCTCAATATATAGCAGAGAGAAGAGTAATATCCACAGCACTCACCAAGTCACCACTCGCCTAGAGGAAGAGCGGTTGTGCGCGAAATGGACGTCACCGAGCGAGGACGTATCCTATGTTTTGTCCCTCCGGAGCAACAAGTTGCTACTATAAATGAGGATTTTAATAACATGGATATTACTCTTCTTTCCTATTGTTTGAAAAAAGGTCGTTGCTACCACTGGACACATCGACATTTATAAATATTGCAGTTTACATGGGGACGCTGGCCATGGACTATTGCTGCTGATTGGCAGTGCTGGGACTTTATATTTTCTCCTTGTCACAATCTCAGTATAATGTTCACAAAAAATTAAAACTCACTGTGAACTAAAGGAAAGGAAAGAAGGAAAAAAAAAGCAGAAGGAATGAATGAAGAAAAGAAGGAAGAGGGAGGAAGAAAGGAAAGAAAGCTAAAGAAGAAGAAGAAATTAAAGAATGGAAAAGGTGAAAGTAAGGATAGAAAAATGAAGAGAGAAGAAGGGAGGAGAGAAAAATGAAAAATGGAAGAAAGGAAGGTAGAAAGGAAGAAAAGCAGGAAAAAGTAAGGTGGAAACGAAGGAAAAAAAAGGGAAAAAAATAAAAAGGAAGAGAAAAAAGATAAAAGAATAAAATTTAAGGAAGGGTTTGGAAAAATAAAAAAAGAAGCAGAAAAAAGGAAGAAAATAAATAGAAAAGGGAGGAGAGAGAAAAAAAGTGGAAGAAAAAAATAAAGGGCTATAAACTAATAGAATAAAATCTAAGAAAGAGGTGTATAAATTGGAAACGGATTTTCAAAAGGGAGGGCTGGATAAAAAGATTGATATGGGGTATGTGCCCCCGACCCCCCGGGCCGCTGTGTACATGTAGCGGTGTGCGGTGGTGGTCTCATCCCTCGTCCTGGGCAGGGTGTGCACCAACTTCGCTCAGAGGAGAAGAACCTTGAGTTCTTGGGAAATTTGGTTAAAAAATTTCAGAAGAGAATTAAAAAAAGGGGCAGAAAAACCCCATTTGAAATTTTATTCCCCTTTCTGCGTCCCGGGCCCGGCCCCTTCCCTTTTTTTGCTTTACAGATGTCAGTGGAAGCTGCTCATCTGTCTATGCTGCGGCAGCCACTGAATTCCCCCAACGCTCTCTTGTCACGCAAGTTTTAAGGACCCAAGTTCAAGATTCGCAGCAGACAAGCGGGAAATTCATCACAGGCGACCAGCAAAGCAAAAACAAATAGCAGGGAGCAATCAGGCAGATATAAAGTGGGATTATTTTACATTCCCACCTTTTTAAATGACAGTTTTGACTGGGGAAATTTTTAAACCCCGTTTTGGAAAAAACGCGGGGAATTTTTTCCCCCAATTTTTAATGGTTTAAATTGGAAGAGACCCCATTGTGGGTCTAAGGAAAAAAACTCACTGTATTTGGGATTAATAATAAAAAATAATAAAAATTTAATCTTTATTTCTATAGGGCCCAACTTTTTCCCCAAAGCATTTTACAAATTCAAGGGTAAAAATACAGTTTTAACCCCTTTTAAATTATTTTAAAAATTGGGGAACAAGGGGGAAAGGGGCCCTGTTCGTGAGGCTTAAAATCTATTGGGGGTTTGGGGGGAAACAAAACGGTAAGAGGTGCCAAGTTTACAATGGCCCCGGCCTTGTTTCATAATAGGGGGTGGTTTACTTTAAAAAATTGGATGAACCTGCACCCGGGCGAAAACATTCTATATACGTAAGTGCTGGGGATTTCCCAAGTGCAGGGAGTGCAGTGTGTTTGAAAAAGCAGTTAGGGATTTTGGTGGGCCGGGACTGGGGAAGATGTTTTTTCCCAGGGCCCTTTAAAACTGTGAGGGTTGTGAAGGGGTGATCCCCTGCGGTGCATATTCCAGAAAATTTGGGTTTTGCCGCACGTGTGAAATTTGTAGGCGGGCATGGGGGGTTTCGGTTGATTGAGGAATGTGGTCTGATATCATCGGGAAAGAGGGAGACCCGGGGTAGGGGGGGTTGGACAGAGTAGGGAGGGGGGATTTTAGGGGGGGAGGCGCTGTGGAGACCCTTTAGGGGTGGAGGGGCTGATTTTAAAACTGTATCCTGTACGGGGAGGGGAAAACCAGGCAGGGGACTGACACAGGGTAGAGGCATAAAGTTATAGCGGCGGAGAGAAAGAAAAAGGGCCTGGCTGCTGCATTTGGCAGTTGGGAGGGGGGGTTTTGCAGAGAGGGGGACGGATAAGCAAGGAGTTGCAGTAGTCAAGACGGGGGAAAGAATAAGAGCAGAATGAGGGGGTTTGGTCTTTTTCCACAGTGAGAAAATGGCGGATTTTGGAGATGTTCTTGAGGTGAGGTGACAGGGGGGCGGAGCAAAAAAAAAGGGGGGGGGGGGGGGTTTGGGTATATGGGGGAAGGTAGACAGAATCCAATAAAAACCCCAGGGCGCGGGCCCCGCCCGCCTAGGAGTTTATGGTGGTACCACCTACAGAAAAAAAGGGAAAAAAGCAGGGGGGGGGTTTGGGTTAAATAAAATGGCGGGGAAAGGGCAAGAAGTTTTTAGTCTTAGTGAGGTTTAGTTTTCAGATGGAGAGAGGGGGGGGGAAATTTTGTCAAAAGGGCAGCGGGCAGGGCAGGGCCTGGTGTTTTTAGCAAGGCTGGAGTGATGTCCCCGGGGGGAGGGTATAATTGGGTTTTCATCCCCATAGAGATGGTTTCTGGAAGCCAAAAACTACTGATGGTTTGTCCAATTTTGGGGGGTGTGTTTAAAAAAGGAAAAAAAGGGGGAGGAACCCAGAACGGATCCCCGAGGAAAAACCCCAAAAAAACCCCAAAAGGAAGAGGGGGGGGAGGGGCGAAACCCGAAAAAGAGACACTGAAGGAGCGGTCAGAGAGGTAGGACGAGAAAACCAAAACGAGAGCGGTTTTCCTGGAGGGGCCCCCCCCCCCCCCCCCAATTTGGGGGGTTTTTTTTTTGGGGGGGGTTTAGCTGAGGAGAAGTTGGTGATCCAAAAGTGTAAAAGCTTAAAAGATATCCAAAAGAAGCGCAAGGAGTAGTTTTCCCTGAGATTTTGCTGTTAGGAGGTCATTTGGATTTAACTAAGGCAGTTTCTGGGTGTGGGGTGGGGAAAAACCTGATTGCAGGGGTAGAAGGAGTTGCAGAGAGTAGGGATTAGGCGAGAGTAGCCCCAAGCTTTCCCGGGAGTTTAGAGAGAAGGGCAGGTTAGGGACTGGTCGGTAGTTTCGCACAGGACGGGCCCGAGAGGTTTTTTTTGAAAAAGGGGTTTGATGGGTGTTTGAGTAGAAATACAGTTCGATTAAATTTATCTATTGGTTGTCATCCATCTTTCCGAGAAAGAGATAGAACTGAAGAACGGCTGAATTTTAGGGCTGTATGAGAATTTCTCACGGTTCATGGATACATGTTGTCAGAAGTAATGGAAATTTCCTTTGCGTGCCGTTTAGATGTTAACTAGGACACAGCTACAAATTGTTCATTTCATATTTTCAACCTAGATATTTGAAATTTTGTTTTTTAAAACAAAGGTGCAGGTGCCCTTTGCTTGGCCCTTAGGTTGTGTGGAAACATGCAGTGCTAAAAAAACAGGGCCCCCCCCCCCCATCTAGTGTCATACAATGCACAAATAAAATAGGAGGTGGGAATCCAGCATTCTTGATAAAATCTTGACACTTTATTGTAGAAAACTTTCCAATACCGTTTTTTTCAAAAAAAATAACCCCTCCCCCGAAAAAAAACCTACCCTGATTTTCACGATTTTGGAGTTGGCTTCAAATATAACCCCTACTCAAAAATAAGCCCTTTTTAGTCAGCGCCTCTGAGTGGTACCTGGGCCCGCCTCCTGGTCGTGCTTTTTCCCCAACCCCCCCCACCCGTTAAAAGCTTGTTAGCAGGAGGCTTTGGGAACCCTCAGTTTTTTCAGGCTGAAGGACCTGAGATGTCCAGTACATGACTGCAGGTCCTTCGGGCCCGGGCCCTTTTGAGTGAAATTTTTAAAGTGAATGTTCAATGTATCCACACATAATATAAAATCACATGTACCACACAATCCCCTTTTTCTTAAAGGATTGCATCAAAAAATACTTCTTGTTTAACTACTTCTTTTGTTTAAAAAAATTTTTTGGGAAATTTTTGGTTAGGTTTTTTTTAAATTTTCCAGATCCCCTTCAAAATTTTTTTAATAATTCTTAAGTCCCGCAGTTTGGCCCCTAGGCCCAATAATCGTCGGACATTTTCCCGTTTTTAGGAGATTTTCAGAGTCTGTCATTATCAGAAAAGCAGGGTATACTGAAAGGGGGACCCATTGTGTCGATAACACAGGTCACCAGTCACAAGAGGAGATGTCCAGCTCTCCCTCCCCCCTCCCTTACAGTGAAAACTTCTATAGACGCCCAGGGAAGAAAACTGTTTAAGAATCCCATGGACATGAAGCTGCTGTAATTTTCTCTCTGAATGTGTTAAAGCAGTTTCAAGCAGAAAGTCTTCCCCCCAATCATATAAGACGGCGAATAGAGAAATCTACCCAAAAAGGAAAAAAAAAGACTGAGAGGAAAAGAATATGGATCAGGGGCTTGATTTAATAAGTAAAAAAAAATTGGCAACAGATTCCCTTTAGGCTATGTTCACACGGCTTAATTGCGGGACGTAATTACGCCCCGCAATTACGCCGTGTGGACGGGGGCGGGGCGGGAGCGGGGGGCCGGCACGTCGCCGGCCCATTCACTTGAATTATTCGCCGCTAGTAATTAACATGTAAATTATCTCCCGCCGGCGGATTCGCCGGGCGGGTAAGAGGAGACGTAATCCATAGGTTCTCTATGAGAAACTGTGAATTACCGTAATGAATGGGCCGTTTTCGGCCCGTATTTGGCGCACTCCGCCGCGTAATTACGGACCGAAATACGGCCCATTTTAAGCCGTGTGAACATAGCCTTAAAGAGTGGCTGCTGGGACTTATAGTTCCCCAGCATGCCACACTTTCAAGATAAGGCACTGAAAGAATAGACACACACTCCAGGGTTTTTGACTATAGGTCATGTACTGTGTGTATGTATGTGTGTGTATTTATATAGTAATATATATACACACACACACACAGACAGTCCCCGGGTTACAGACGGGATAGGGACTGTAGGTTTGTTCTTAAGTTGAATTTGTATGTAAGTCGGAACAGGTATGTTTATTAAATGTAATTCCAACAAAAAAAATTTGGGGATAGTGCAGGGAACAGTTTTTACATTTGTTTTGCTCTCTGTGCCCTTTTTTAGAAGATCTCACCCAACGTTCTGTAGCTCATGTGCAGCTGTGGCATGCTGGCACTTGGTTATCATGGTGCATGACTCAGTGTTGAATTTTCAGCCGCCCCATATTTTCTTGTTTTAAAATGGGGAGATTGTCGGACATGTAAGAAAATCCCTGATCCCCCCCATTATTTATTAAAATTAATTTAAATTTAATTAAAACCCAAAAAAAACCCCTATTATATTTACACATTTAATATATTTCACCCGTATTTTAAAAAAAAAAAATAAGTCCTCCCCCAAAAAAAGCCTAGCCTTTTTTTGGAAATGAAAAAAATAAAAGCCCGCTTATTTTTTGGAAAAAAACACATGTAAGTAGTTACAGAAAAATGCTAAAGGAACAACTGGATTTTTTTTCACTGTTTGCCTTCAATGCACAAATGACAATACTATGTAGTGCCCCCATACAGGGTAGTTCCCAAATAACAGCTCCATAATGTGGGCAAATAACCTCGTTTCAGCGTTAAATACAGTGCTTCCATGCGTCCCCCTGTGCACAACAAAAGTAATAAAATACATACCACCATACAGTGTCCTCTGAGCGGCTCCATACATAGTAATCTAATAACAGTGCAATAGAGTATGTACAAAACACTGCAATCCAATCAGAGTTAAGATTTGTTGTGGTTAAAAGACTCAAGTATGAGCAGTTTCAAACTATAGAGTGTGGGGCCCACCAGTGGAGACGACTCTTGGGGCCCTCTGGCAGGGACAACTCTTGGGGCCCACCCTACAGCTGTTGTACATGACTTTTGCATTATGACTCTTGCGTTCTGCCTTTCTTACAGGAAAGCAGCCCCACACCTGCCAATCCCAGGGGCACATTATACCCAGGGGCCCACTGGTGGTTTCCCCGACTGTCCAAGCCTGGGTACGAGGCAGGTGGAGGCGCCCCCTTCAGGAAGTCTGGTCCTGGCTGCCTCATTCACTTGAGAGCAATGTCTGCTGGGAACTTTATTTGCTCATAAGCTTCATTGCTTCAGCTGTGGCAAAAAAGTTTTATAAATTATATAAAGAAGTGTGTGAGCAGCAGCCTTGTGCATTTACCACTGCAGGGGCAGCCTCCCCGTGCCACAGAATTAATTACAGGATAATTATTTGCTCTGAGAAAACACAGTCCAATTTCAGTGCATTATTCTCTGCTTTTAGAGGAAATGAAGCAAAAACACATTTACTGGTTTTCCAGGTGAGAGAACAGCAGGGTGTAATGAATGGCAGAGCTAACACCACAGCTTATTACTCCTCTCCCCTCCCCTCTACATTATCACACAGAAGTATCCCAACCATCAATAGCAAGAGGGATGGCCCAGGTCACAAATCTCCACATACCGGGACAGCAGCTCTACAAGCGATATGTAATGACATATTATTCTTACCAGTAGTAATCATGTCATTACTAACCTATTGATACAGTATATGACAATACAAGGCAAGCTCAGACTGGCTCACAGGGCTGCAGAGGGGCAGCGGAGCCCCTGAAAATGGCAGACCTGGAGTGGCTGATCAATTGCATGTGCATCCTTGGGAGAGGCAGAAAAGGTTACATGATGCTGCAGCCAATCGCTGATCTCTGCGGTCACATGTCAACGGTGATGTCACATTCATGGGTCACATGATGCTGCAGCCAATCACTGATCTGTGTAGTCACATGTCACCGATGATGTCACTTTCATGGGTGACTTGATGCTGCAGCAAATCACTGACCTTGCTGGTCACATGTCACCGATGATGTCACGTTCATGGGTCACATGATGCTACAGCCAATCACTGACCTCGCTGGTCACATGTCACTGATGATGTCACGTTCACGGGTCTTATGATGCTACAGACGATCACTGACCTCTGTGGTCACATGTCACCGATGATATCTCATTCATGGGTCACATGATGCTGCAACCAATCACTGACCTCTGTGGTCACATGTCACCGATGAGGTCATGTTCATGGGTCACATGATGCTGCAGCCAATCACTGACCTCTGTGGTCACGTCACCGATGAGGTCATCTTCATGGGTCACATGATGCTGCAGCCAATCACTGACCTCTGTGGTCACGTCACCGATGAGGTCATCTTCATGGGTCACATGATGCTGTAACCAATCACTGACCTCCGTGGTCACATGCTGAGGCTAGAGATTGGTTGCAGCATCATGTGATCCATGAGCGTGATGTCATCAGTAAGGGACCTGGGAGGAGACACTGCATCGCTGGAACAGTGGTAATGAGAGAGGCAAGTATGGGGTAATCTTCTATTTAAACACAGACGGAGGGAGGTTTTGAAAGGTCCTGGGAAAAACCCTTTAAGTCAACTTAAAGATGGTATAAAGTTAGAGTAGACAGTCTTAACCTGCGCCAGATTTCTCAACACTGTGATAAATGTGGCAAATGTAAGACTGTCTAATCTAACTTAGAACTGTATAAGAGCTAGACACTATTGATAAATCTCCCCCATTGTGTATTTTCTGTGCCTTCTAGACATTTTGGTTGTCACTTATAATATGGTCCCACGACCACACATCCAGCAATCACTTCTATGTGCTGGGCTCCCCATGCAAGCCTCTTGTATCTACGAAACAGTCACACGGGGGCACAAGGCTGCAATCCCCCACCAACTGCGCAAAGCACAGCAAGGTACAGAGGTATATAACATAAGCGCTATATACCCAGTTCACACATTATGGACAAACTATCTCCTGGTATATATACCATAGGTTAGTCTGCAGCAATATACTGTCGTCCATATATTTCTATAGTCCATGTCATTTAGCTTACAAGGAGGGCATCGCACAGTCTGTACGGGGATCTTGCACAGGTCACATTATTCCCTGCTTGCACCATTCTTACTCTCAGGCAGTGGCCCAAAGGAGGCAGAGGTCGCCCTGCTGCCATGTGACACAACGCTGCTGCTAAAGATGGCCGCTAGCGGGTGAATGGTTCCCATTTATCTTTCACAGGTTTTATTGGCACTTTCACAACCAATCTGCTTTATTGTCCTAATAAATCTAAGTTGAAAAATTAAGCAACTTAGCAATATTTCTCAATAAAAATGCCTTGTGTGTCCCTCTATTTGTCCCCTATTTTGTTCTAACATATTTGGCAGGATAGCCAGAAGAGGACAGATAGAAGGGATCAGGCTATACATAGTTTGCATAGGAGCTGTAGAAAGAAGACAGGGGCATAGCAATAGGGGCAGCAGTCCCTACCACATACCACCCATACTCTTTTGTAAGGAAAGTCCCTATTTATTTATTTTTTAACCAATTTGCCTGTCCGAAGACTTTTTTCAAATATATGTCTCTTGATTTTTCCCCAGTTGGGAAATAAAAGATTTTATCTGCTATGAGTGCACACAGGTTTCTCTAATTGCCATCCTGCTCTCCCCTTCTCTCTCTGCTCTTTGTCTTATCTGAAGTTGAAGGGATGAAAAAATGCCAATAGACAGAGCATAACTTATCTGAACTGTCTGAATAATTACTAAGGAGTACAAAGGACAGGAGTAAAATGACAGCACCCAGGGTTGAACAGTTGCTCAGCAGTGAGTATGTGTGATTACTAAGGAGTACAGAGGATGGGAGTAGAAGGACAGCACCTGGGGTTGAATACTCGCTCAGCAGTGAGTGTGTGTGATTACTAAGGAGTGCAGAGGACAGAAGTAGAATGACAGCCCCTGGGGTTGAACACTCACTCAGCAGTTAGTGTGTGTGATTACTAAGGAGTACAGAGGGCGGGAGTAGAAGGGACAGCACCTGGGCTGAACACTCACTCAGCAGTGAGTGTGTTTGATTACTAAGGAGTACAGAGGGCGGGAGTAGAATGACAGCACCTGGGGTTGAACACTTGCTCAGCAGTGAGTGTGTTGATTTACTAAGGGTACAGAGGATGGGAGTAGAATGACAGCACCTGGGGTTGTACACTCGCTCAGCAGTGAGTGTGTGTGATTACTAAGGAGTGCAGAGGACGGGAGTAGAATGACAGCACCTGGGGTTCAGCACTCGCTCAGCAGTGAGTGTGTGTGATTACTAAGGAGTACAGAGGGCGGGAGTAGAATGACAGCACCTGGGGTTGTACACTCGCTCAGCAGTGAGTGTGTGTGATTACTAAGGAGTACAGAGGATGGGAATAGAATGACAGCAGCTGAGGTTGAAAACTCGCTCAGCAGTGAGTGTGTGTGATTACTAAGCAGCGAAAAAACTGACAGCAGCTGCCTGAGAGGTTATGTCTGAGCATGTGCGGCCAGGACTGAGGAGCTCTCTTCATTGGTCGCATCCCCTGGGGACAGGTTGTGCACTATGGATCACCAAGAGAGCAGCTAAAACAAGAACGGTGCAGAATGTTTAATAATGATGAAAATGTTTATTATTTTCAACCTTCTCGCATCAATTTTAATTGGTGGGAAAACCTTTTTAAGGAGTAAAGGGGAGAGGGGGGATTTGGGTCAAGTATAGAGCCTGTCACTGCAAAGGAGGGACACTTGGGTGGTCTGCAATGTATGACACAATGTAGTAAGGAGGGGGCAGTAGACGGGGGACGCCTCCAGGTGGCTGAGGCCCAGGGACGGAAAGCGTCCTATGACAGGAGAGAGACGGCGGTTTCCATCACGTCTTCACCTCCAGGGAGCGGCCATACGCCTCCTTTGTCAGTAAATGTTTGTTCTATAATATTCTGTTTTGCTCTAATCCCATACTGCATCACTGCATCCAGAAAGAATCTCTTCCTAATTCATCGAAACATCAACGCCCCCACCCGGGGGCACATACTTCATCTGCCTAATGTTAGTTTTGTTTCACTTTACAATGGTTGATAATGCAGCAGCATTTTTCCCCTGTCATAAAAGGAGGAATCACTTAAAAGCAGGTGTTAGGCAGAGAGGATTATGGGAGGAGAGGTAAAATAAGCAGACAGGGTGAATCCGGAGCAGGCGTCTGCCCCTTCACCGCCGTCTGTGGGGCTTCGTGTGACCGTCACCAGGTCGCCCAGGTCACAGCTCTTCCCTCTGATACTATACATGAGATGATACATAGAAACGCAGCCGCCTATACATATATAGATCGCGTCAGGAAATGGCCCCGTCCCTCCCAATGACGCCGACCGCGGGGTTGCTTAGAAACCAGATGACACTATGTTAGAAATGCAAATCATAGACAGCAAATTAAATTGCCGAGATGGATCTCCTAGCAAATAAATGCTTCCTTCCCCAGACATAGCCGTCTGCGGCTGCCGGCTGCATTCATAGAGAAGAGCTGTTCTTATATGGGAAGGTATAGCCAAGGAGTTGTGGGAAACAAAGACGGCGCGTTTTATTTGCTAGATAAACAAAAGGATAGATAGATAGACAGACAGACAGACTTGAGAAAGATAGATAAACATGAGACGGATAGATAGATATGGGATAGATAGATAGATAATCGATAGATATGGGATGGATAGATAGATAGATATGGGATAGATATGGGGTAGAAAGATAGATAGATAGATATGGGATAGATAGATACTGTAGATAGAGGATAGACATTTGGATAGATAGATAGATAGATAGATATGAGACAGATAGATAGATAGATAGATAGATATGGGATAGATACTGTAGATAGAGGATAGACATTTAGATAGATAGGTAGATAGATAGATATGAGACAGATAGAGATGGGATAGATAGATAGATAGATAGATAGATAGATAGATAGGAGACTTATTGAGAACAGTATAAGGAGAATAGATTTGATAGATGTATGGCTATGAGATAGACTGTATATGAGATAGATAGATATGAGATAGATAGATAGATATGGGATAGATAGATATGGAATAGATAGATATGAGATAGATAGATATGAGATAGATAGATATGAGATAGCTAGATATGGGAGAGATAGATATGAGATAGATAGATAGATAGATAGATAGATAAAGAGAGAGAATAGATATGAAGAGATAGATATGAGGAGATAGATATGAGAGAGATAGATATGAGATAGATAGATAGATAGATATGAGATAGATAGATAGATAGATATGAGATAGATAGATAGATATGAGATAGATAGATAGGAGATAGATAGATAGGAGATAGATAGATATGAGATAGATAGATATGAGATAGATAGATATGAGAGAGATAGATATGAGATAGATAGATATGAGATAGATAGGAGATAGATAGATATATATGAGATAGATATGAGATAGATAGATATGAGAGAGATAGATATGAGATAGATAGGAGATAGATAGATATGGGATAGATATGAGATAGATATGAGATAGATGTGATTTTGTTACCACCCTCTGGCTGTCTTCATATGTAAGGTGCGCAGTGCGGATTGTGAGCAGGACCAGTATCTTTGATGGAACATCTCACTGGACAGGACAGTGATGCTATAGAGTATGGAATCAGCTCTCGCCTCCTTCCTTCCAGTTTTGTCCCTTTTATTTCTCTTCCAGACAAACTCCGCTATATAATTGTCTAATTAAAGCCAAGGCAGCAGCGGAAGGTGAGCACCACTCCAGAATCTCCAGAGAAAAACCTTTTAAGACCCATAAACAAGGCACTCAACTGACAAGAAGATCATTACTCCTTCATTATCAAAGTCCTAAGTATCAGATGTTCTTCTCCCCAGGGCTCGTGATGCGCACTTACCTGTGTCGGCGGTCACCGCTCCTCTTCTGGCGTCCGCTTCTCTCTGGCGTCACAACACTCTTCTGGGGGCTGCTTTTATAAGGGACCTCTCTATCTGTCGTTTTGGGCCTCTGCAATGAGGTCCATTTGGTTCCTGAATCCTGTTAAGATAATTTATTCTAGGTTGATTATGTACCTCTTCCACCTCTGTGACTGTCTGCCTTCTCCATGACTCTTCCCTATCTACCACTGCATACAGAACCTGCCATAGCTCCCACTCCACCTGACATTTGTCTACCAAATTGTTAAGGTGTTTTCTCACAGCGCAGTTTTAACTGCACTCCAATTACGCTGCCTTTATTACCAGCAAGCTTCTTTCTGTTGTCTAAATTATTCAGAAAGGTGTTTCAAGTAAGTAATCAATTACTGTGTTTGAAGTCTTGTGGATTACACACACTAAGGCTATGTTCACACGGCAATAATTGGGACGTATCTCGCCCTGTAATTTGCGGCGTACTGCGCAAAATACGGGGCGAGATACGTCTCAATAATTACGGTAATCCACAGCTCTCATAGAGAACTATGGATTCCGTCTCCTCTCCCGGCTCGCGAAATACGGTGAGCGGGGAGAACGTGACATCTCAATTATTCACGGCATATACACGCCGTGAATAATGAATGTCTGTGGGGCCGGCGGGCTGCCGTCCCGCCCCCGAGCACACGGCGTAATTGCGGGCGAAATACGTCCCTGCAATTGCACCGTGTGAACATAGCCTAAGGGTGCTTTCACACAGCTCCGTTTTGGTGCGGTTTTAACTGCGCTCCAATTAAACTGTCTTTATTACCAGCAAGCTTCTTTCATTTATCTAAATTGTTCCAAAAGGTGTTTCAAGTAAGTCATCAATTACTGTGCTTGAAGTCTGGTGGATTACACACAAACTAATTGATCACTCACTTTCCAAACAGTTTAGATAAGTGCAAAAAGCTTACTGGTAATAAATACAGATAATTGGAGCACAGCTAAAAATGCACCAAAACTGCTCTGTGTGAAAGCTCCCTAAAAGTGCTTTCACACGGTTTTTGATGTATTTTTTGCCCAAAAGTTTTTATGCTTTTTTTTTTCAGCAATGCAGCATTAATTGTTTCCCCCTTTTCCGCAAAAAAAACGCAGCAAAAATGCCCCGTTTTGAAAAACCCTTTTTAACGGGATTCCTAAATTTTTCCAAAAACATTTTAAAGAGAAGTAAAAAAAGCTTGCGGGGTAATAATGTAGTTTAATTGGAGGCGGGTTAAAAAACTGTCCCGGTGTGAACCCGCCTTTTTGTGACTTGGGGGCATCACCTGAGTTTAAAAACGGGCCCTTAGATTTCAGTTTATAAAATTATACTTTAATCAAAAGGGGAAAGTGGGGAAAAGGCCGCACCCCCGGGCAAAACTCCACCAATTTTTTATTTTTTTTTACAAAGAGGCAAGAGCAGCATAAATTTGCACAAGCAGCTTTTGCAAAAAACCCGAAACCCTGGTTTTCTGGGCTTTTTCTAGCTTCCCTTACATTATGATACCTAACACCTGACTCCCAAAAAGTTCAAAAAAATTTCTCCCTATCCCTTCCGCCAAAAATCCCCCCTAAGAATAAAAAATTTTGGGCCCCCTTCTTCTTAAATTATTTGGTTAAAAAAGTTTAGTCCACAATATGCTGCGACTTCACCACATAATCAGATGTAACCTTTGCTCTACACTGTGTTATTGTACTCAGAGGCATAATGTATTGGATGCTGTGGTTTTCTCCAAGTCTATGTTGTTTACTGTTTGCTTTGGAAAATTAGCAAAAGTGAAAAAAAAAAACTATTACAAAAAAAAAAGTGTAGACAACACAATCCTAAACTTTTCATGACTGACTTGACTGTCGATGGTGGAGAAGTGCGCCGGGCCCTTAAAACCGAAACTTGCTGTGGGCCCCCCATCAAAGCCTCCTTTCTTCCCCGGTTTAAAAACTCCCTTAAAAATCTCAGAAACTGAAAGGAGCGACCAACTTTTTAGTTTAATTAAAAATGTGAAGGAAAAAATGGGGCCATTACTTTTTAAAAAACACCGGCAAAATGGCCGTAATCACAGAGGAAAAAAAGCCCCCCGTGGGTACATGGGAGACCTGCCCCAAAAATGCAGATACTAAAGAACAATCATACACCAAAACCGGGCTTTTCCATAAGGGTTTCTTTCACACGGGGCATTTTTTAGGGCTTTTTCAAAAGCATTTTTTATGAAGAAGGAAAAGCAATTAATTCTGTACAATTTTCTGCAACCCAATTTGCCCGGGAAAAAATCGCGGTAAAAAGTGGTAAATTTCCGCGATTTTTGTGCAGCAATGAAAAAGCAAATTGCTGTACCTTCCTGCACAAAAAAAAATGCATTTAAAAAAAACACCAAAAACCCCCAACCGTGTGAAAGCCCCCCTAAGGGTGCTTTCAAAACCCCGTGCAAATTTTTTTTGCAGTTTTAACTGTGCTAATTAAAAATGCATTATTAACCCGCAAGCTTTTTGGGACTTATCTAAACTCCCGAAAAAGGGTAATAAAAATTTTTTATGGGTGTAACCAGAAGACTTAAAAACAGTGATTGATTTATTTACCCTTTAAACACCCTTTGAACAAATTTTGGCAACCCGAAAGAAAACCTTTCTGGTAATAAAGAAGTTTATTTGGGGGTGCATTAAAACTGCAAAACAAAACCCGCCTGTGTTTAAGCAAACCCAAAAAACAAAGTTTTACCCCCGGGGCCCTTTAAATTTCGGGGCGTAATTTCCCCCGCAAATTTCGCCGTTTTGGGGGCGGGAAAAAAAAGGGGGGGGCGGCAAACCCCGCCGGGGCCCCTAAAACTATCATTACTAGCAGCTGGGGTTTTACGCCCCCTAAAATGAAAGTGGGCACTTTTCTTCCCCCCCCGGGGGGGGATTGCCCAGCGGGGGAGGAGACGTAAAACCCTGTTCTCTTTTGAGAACTGTGGGGTTAAACCCTTTAAAGACTGGGGCCCAAATTTTAACCCGTAATTTTCACAGTAAACCCGGGCCCCAAAATTTCCCGGGTGAAATTTCATGCCCCCAAAAAAAACCTTTGAACATAGCCCTTTAAGGGTGCTTTCCCACAGTGGTTTTTTATGCGTTTTTTTGTTTTGCGGTTTTTTGTGAAAAAAGGCAAAAGCAATTAAAAACGGGACATTCCCCCAAAAAAAACATTTAAAAAAAAGCACCTAAAAGTGCTTTCACACAGTGCGTTTCTGGAGCATTTTTTGGTGTGTTTTTTATGTTGTTGCAGAAATGCACAGCAATTAGTGCTATGCATTTCTTCAAAAAAGCACACCAAAAATGCACTGTGTGAAAGCACCCTGAGGCTAGGTCTACACAGCAATTTGAAAATTTCAGCCAAAAACCAAAAAGCATTTTACCCAAATTTTCTGGGCCCTGCCCCCCCATAGTTTTTTGTTGCGTTTTTTTTGCATAAAAACTGGCGGTCCAATTTCTGATTCCCAGTGATCTAGTACATCACGGCTGCAGGAATCCGACGTCGATCCAGTGGAATATACAACGTGTTCTGCAAATTCCCCTGGAAGGGTTTTTGGTTTAAGGGTTTAAAAAAAAAAAAACCCCCCAAACTATGAAATAATATGAATTTTAAACCAATCAGGCCTCGTCTGCATCAAACGTCAGAGGCAAAACAGGAAAGGAAAATTGACATCTAAAAACTTGACGAAAATGAACATCTGGAGTTTTAATTTAACCTCCCCCTCTTTTTCCCCCCCCCAAAAAAAGGTTTTTTTTTCATGTTTTTTAAGTCCCCACACCCGGCCGCTCACCCCTCCTATCCTTCCACTGTAGATATAGAAAGTTAACTTTTTGTTTAAGGAATTAATCCAAACTAGGTGATGTCATTTTTTATACATCTTAATGTACGTGACTAAATCATTCCTACAGCAGGAGGAGGCATAAATCATCTGTTTTCAGCACAGTTACCACAGTTATTTTCTCAGACGCATCCCAATTTCTTAAATGAGAAAAACACATTAGTGAAACAGGTCTGTGTAGGTAATTGGATTCAGTCTTACATCTCTGATATGTGCGATATAGGAGTTTAACCCCTTAAAGGGAGTCTGTCAGCAGTTTTGGAAAAGGCGTAGAATCATAGCTTAGGTTATGGTCAGTGCGTGGCAATCGTTATCGCAAGTGCCCAGGAGGTGGGACTTTAGTGTTACAAGCTCACAGCTCTCTTCATTGAGCACTCCACATCTCACATCTTAAGCTTTAGCAGTCTCATGATTGGACACCAGAACTGTCACTCAGAGCTGAGAGGCGGGGCCAGAATAGCGCTCACTACAGAAAGCTATGGGCTTTTAACATGAAAGCTCCGCCTGCTAGGCACTTCTAAAAGGAATGAAGCTTAGTTATGGTTATTAGATTTACTATTTTGCCAAAGGCAAACTTAAACTCTATCTTTTCTCTATTGTTAAACTAAAAGTAATTTTTTTTATTTAAAATCTTAACCTTTACACACTTTTTAAAAAAACCTATTCTATCCTCATCATTTAACCCTTTTGCTTTGAAGAGGGAATAACTTTTCTATCACAATAGGGGGAAACCACCCCTATTAACAGGGGAGCCTTATATCTATAGCAAAGTACTAGCTTCGAAAAGGGATCCCAAGCCAACTACGGGGCAGTCGTCCCCTAATTCATAAAACCAGGACAAAAAAGGCCCCCCTTGTGAACCGTCGCAGGGGTGACATTGTAGACAGAGGTAAAAGGGATCTCTGAAGCTAGTTTTTGTATGATATAAGGTCCCCTGTTAGTGGTGGGGGTTTCCACCAGATTTTGTAATAGAAAGGAGTTTTTTCCCTCTCTCAGAAGAAAAAAGGGTTAAAGATGAGGGTTAGAGATCGGGTTTTTAAATAGTGTGTAAGAGGTTAAAGTTAGATATAAAAAAGTAAAGTTTTTAGTGTTTAACAATAAGAACTGTTTTAAATTTAAATTTTCCTTTTTGGGAAAATAGTAGATATAGTGATCAAAAGTCATCTTTGTTCTCTTGCGAGATTCCCAATTTTTTGGAGATTATGTGACTAGTTATGGTTATTGTCACCTTTTAACAACCCCTCAAGTGACGAAAACCTAACAGAATGTATTTTAAAGGAAACACAGATGAAGTTGAGGGCCCAGCAGCGTATGTTATCTGGGTCTTAGGTGCTATAGTTCCAATTTTTAGGCATGGCATCCAACCCTCCATTTTTAAAGGGCATCGTGATCTTCTAAATGATTCCCCCATCCTTTTTTTGCCATCAGTGTTGTGTTGGGGGTGGGGGGAGATCGGGCACAGGTTGACAAAAACAAAGGGGATGAAGCTAAGTTAACCTTCAAATGGTCCCTTGAAAAGGGACACGACAATCACAATTTTTCTTTTCACATACTAACAAGTAATATGAAATATTGTTTTGCTTTTTTTAACATATTTTTTGTAACCTCTCACCGACATTTTACAAATGAGTACACAGAAGGCTGGTGTCAGCTGCTAACTACAGCTGACACCAGACCATAACAGCAGGGAACAGAGCCGGTTCAGTTTGCTGCTCTTAAGCCCATTAAATGCCGCTGTGGCCACAGTGTCGCAATGAAATAGACATGCCCCCTCACTGTTTCTGATCCCAACGACACCCCCTTTTCAATGGCGGCTGTTAGCCTTGTGAAGGCTTCAGTCGCTGCCCCAGGCAGGAAGAGGTAAGAATGCCATCTTTGCTCACCCTTTTGCACTGTTTATACAATGCATTAGAAGGTGCTAACTATCGAGCCCTCTAGTGCTCAAGTACCCTAGAGGGACTCAAGTGTCCAAGTGCAGAAAAATAAAATAATATTTAAAAATACTAAAAATAGAAATTGTTAAAAGTTTAAATCACCCCCCTCCCTTTGCCATTTTACAAATAACATTTTTTTTTTAATTTTTTTTTTTTAAATAATCGAAATCGCTGCGTCCGTAAAAGTTCTATTAAAATATATCATCATTTATCCCGTACCCTGAACACCGTAGACGAACAAAAACTCCAAACGTCAAAACTGCATTTTTTGGGTCATTTTATGTTCCTTAAAAATCGGAATAGTCGCGTCTTCTGTCCCAAAATGATCCTAATAAAAATTAAACCCGAAACCTGAAAAAACAGCCCCTCACTCAGGTCCAGAGGTGGAGGAAGAAAAAGGTTATTTGTCACAGAAGATGGCGCTGCGGTGCAAATTCCAAAAATATACATTTTTTGATTTTTTTTACGGTACTATAACAAAAACCTGACTTATTTGGCATCAGATCAACCTGCAGAATATCATTTATACATGACATAAACACATAAACACATACTTTATATCGAATAGTGAACACCATAAAAATAAAACCCCCGCAAACAAAGCGCAAGTACATTTTTTTCAAATTTCACCTCACTTAGAATTATTTTTGCAATTTCCCAGTACATTCTATGGTATGGTGAATAGACCCATTAGAAAGTACATCTTAGCCCAAAAAATAAAAGCCCTCCTTTGACTATGTAGGTGGAGTGGAAAAAAAAAAAAAGTTATGGCTCTTGGAAAATGAGGAGGAAAAAATTTGGAGCCATATTATTATGACCACATGGCATGAAAGAGCTAAGGTTCCCCTATGTGCATTACTCTCTCTGACTTCCCTGAGCTCTGGTAGCACAGCGGTGGGAGAATCACTTGATGGATCTTTCTGGCTGGTTATTGCCTGAGAAGTGTAAATATTATCAGCAATAACCTGATAAGTGTGGAGGAACACTATTTTTTCTTTGTGTATTGTTCTCCTCATTGCCTAATGATCTAGTCTAATCTTATCCCTGTCAAATAATAGAGCAATCATCATGTCATATCCTGTTACTTGTAATGAGACTGTATAGAGATAAGCAGCGACTGAAGAAAAGTGAGATTAGTCTGCCCGGCTGATGGGGAGTTTTATTTCACAGCTACAGAAGGAAAATATTTTATTTGTAATTTTTAATTGCATAAAAAAAATTGCCAAAAATTAAAAAAAAAATTCCAGGAATATTGATTTTAACTAAAATTCTCCTTTCTGGTGGAAGTGTCCCTTTATACAAGTCTCATAGCCGCCATTTTTTATAAGTTACCCACAATTCCTTTTCAAGCTACAGAGTTAGAAAGTGGCCACCAATTTACTTACCTCTGGTTGGAACAAGCCTGGCATGATGCACTACAGTCCCAAAAGCCCAACTTGTAGGCGCAGATTCATGTGACTTTCCTCTTCCTGACACCCCCTGCGATAATTCACAGAACTCTGCGACAATCGGCCCTGAGATGCTCTGCAGCCAGATGAATGGGGTTAAGCCAATATTTCGGTTTTACTGCAAAAAGTTTTACGGGACGCCCATCTCCAATAAAGGTTCCTCAGCTCAAATACAGGTTTTACTGCTTTTGACTCATTTGTAGGTCTAAATGTTTACAAGACCACAGTGGATACTTGCCGCTCGCTTTATACACACGTGCGGCAAGGGCTGGTTGGCGAGATAGTTCAATTCTGGATTTCACTGCCCTCTAGTGTATGGACAGGCTGCAATGTATGTGATGTCACAACCGCTCTCTAGTGATAGGCGGCATTCTCAGTGATGTCACCACCGCTCTCTAGTGATAGGAGGCATTCTCAGTGATGTCACCGCCGCTCTCTAGTGATAGGAGGCATTCTCAGTGATGTCACGCCGCCTCTCTAGTGACAGGAGGCATTCTCAGTGATGTCCCCGCTCTCTAGTGATAGGAAGGCATTCTCAGTGATGTCCTCGCTGCTCTCTAGTGATAGGAACAATTATCAGTGATGTCACCACCGCTCTCTAGTGATAGGAGACATTCTCAGTGATGTCACCACCGCTCTCTAGTGATAGGAGGCATTCTCAGTGATGTCACCGCCGCTCTCTAGTGATAGGAGGCATTCTCAGTGATGTCACCGCCGCTCTAGTGATAGGAGGCATTCTCAGTGATGTCACGCCGCTCTCTAGTGATAGGAGCATTCTCAGTTGATTCACCGCCGCTCTCTAGTGATAGGAGGTCATTCTCAGTGATTGTCACCGCCGCTCTCTAGTGATAGGAGGCATTCTCAGTGATGTCACCGCCGCTCTCTAGGATAGAGGCATTCTCAGTGATGTCCCCCTCGCTCTCTAGTGATAGGAGGCATTCTCAGTGATGTCACCCGCGCTCTCTAGTGATAGGGGC
>JAODAL010021660.1:0-66541 GCA_025379985.1 Phyllomedusa bahiana
CTGACCCAACATTCATCTGTTCCATAAAGCAAAAAAGTGACCATCAGAGAAGAAACATTTTCCCAAAATCAACGGGTCCAACACTGGTCCTTGCGGGAAAACGAAGACTTTTAAAGGGTGATGCAGCTTGGTTAAATCAAACACAGTAGGGTTAGCAGAGGTGCAGTGACATCCGTCTGCTCCGGGGCCCCAAATACACAGTAGGTTAGCAGAGGTGCGGTGACGTCCGTCTGCTCCGGAGCCTCATACACAGTAGGGTTAGCAGAGGTGCGGTGATGTCCGTCTGCTCCGGAGCCTCATACACAGTAGGGTTAGCAGAGGTGCAGTGACATCCATTTGCTCCAGGGCCCCAAACACAGTAGGGTAGCAAGGTGCAGTGACATTCCGTCTGCTCTGGGCCCCATACACAGGGGGGTTTTTAGCAGAGGCAGTGACATCCGTCTCCTCTGGGCCCCCATAACAGTAGGATTAGCAGAGGTGCAGTGACATCCGTCTGCTCCAGGGCCCCATACACAGTAGGGTTAGCAGAGGTGCAGTGACATCCGTCTACCCCGGGGGCCTCATAAAACAGTGGGGTTAGCAGAGGTGGCAGTGACATCCGTTTGCTCCGGGGCCCCAAATACACAGTAGGGTTAGAAAGAGGTACAGGACATCCGTCTGCTCTGGGGCCCCAAAACAAGTAGGGTAGCAAGGTGCAGTGACATCCCGTTTGCTCCGGGGCCCCCATACACGGGTAGGGTTAGCAGAGTTGCAGGGACATCCTTTGGTGCTCCAGGGCTCCATACACAGCAGGGTTAGCAGAGGTGCACATCAATGGTGCACGGTGTCCGCAGTTTCCTGTCTCTTATTCCCAATGGCGCCATTTCTCCGCCCCTGATACTTTCCCCACAGCAGCCGCCAACAGCTCACAATCTGCAGAGTTTCTGGAACATCAGGGCCTGATCAAACCTTACATACCCACCGAGCCAGCGCCCCACACAACGTCCTGCGTGAGCCGTGCGCTGCTGGCACCAGATGTAGGCAGTGGTCATAATCATGTGACTGTGTAGTCAGTGTTACGTTGCTTCCACCGGGGTTAATGGCGCTAAATCCGGACCTAAGCCTTTGGATGCCTGAAGGTGTAAAGCAGAATAGCACCAATGTTTTTGGTGTGAATTGTGTGAGAAATGAGAATCCACTGAGAGTAATAACTCAGAGCGATAAGGCAAGAATGCAAACTTCCTTCATGATTTCCTTACATAATAAGTCCCGCACATGACGCCGCCGCTCTCCTGTACTCGCCCTTTGCCCGACTCTCTCCTCGCCTGAGAGCCAAGGTCACCTTTCCTTTGTTCTGTAACTTTTTTTTTTTTTGTTTTTTTGTCGGATATTTTGAAATTTTATAATTTTTAAAAAACCCTTTTACACTTGCTCGATCCAGCGCTGCCCCCGGTCCAGATACTTCTGCTGATGGCGTCGCGATGCTGGAGCCCTGACCGCACATGAGGTCCCGCCCGTGTCCTCACACTGGGACACCCCACAGTCATCCTGTAGGCAGCCTACAAGACTGACCGACGGAGCAGGGAGCCGCTGACTCCCTGCTCCAACACGGTTTGTAACTGTTTGCACTTCCTAAGGGTATCTTCACACGGTGTAATTTCGGCACGTATTTCGGGTCGTATATGCGCTCTAATACAAGCGAGATGCGCGCCAAAATTACGGTAATCCATAGCACTCACAGAGAACTATGGATTACGCCTCCTCTCCCCTCCCTCCCTCTCCCCGCTCGCCCAGTAGGATCGTATTGCACGCGCGGGGAGATAGGTGACGTGTCAATTACTTGCGGTGAATACGCGCTGCCGACAATGAATGTCTATGGGGTCGGTGGGCTGCACCCCCCCCCCCCACCCCCCCCATGCCACGAGTTATGAATTTCTATGACTGCCGCCCAAACCACCACCCTGTGTCGCGGGAGTGCACGCGTATTGGCACGACTCCCAAATCACCCGGAGTAATTGCGCCCATACTGCACGCGTCGCAGTTACGCCGTGTGAACACAGCCTAAGGGTGTTTTCACGGCTTATTTGTACGTGTAATTGCGCATGTATTTCTCTGAGTATTTGCGCTCTAATACGGGCAAGATGTGCGCCGCAGTTACGGTAATTCATTGGTATCCTAGAGAACCATGAATTAAAGGAGTTGTCTCCCTTCAGAGTTTCAGAGAATGCAAGAATAACATACTCTGTCACTTCCTGGTTCAGACTGACTCATTTGCATAAGCTCCATGCTAGTACAGCTCTGTGCTCCGTTGTGCTTTCAGTTGCTACTTAGATCAATTAGCTTCTCAAACTGCTAACAGGACTTCTTATCTGATCACCCTCAAACAAAAGCCCTAATTACAGTTCTGTTTATTTTACATAAATCAAGCTTTTTACTGCTGAGCAGCACAGGACACTGCCATGACCTGTGTGATGACATCACTCACTGTTATCTCATTGAACAAACAGCAGGGGGAGAATTGTTACAGGTCGGTTACTGAGGGAACTTAAATAGCCAGGGAGGTCATAAGCAATATATTTGGAAAATGTCTTTATTTTGTGTTCCTTACAATTTGAAAGCTATTCTTTGTAGCGAGACAACCCCTTTAAGCCTCGTCTCCCCCGGTGTACAACTCGATCGTATCGTACGCCCGGGGAGAGAGATTTGACATGTTAATAGTTCACAATGCCAGTCAATGGGGCCGGCCCTCGGTGCTTTGGAATTACGCGCTTCCAAAACACCCGGCGTATTAAAGGCGTGTACAGTATGAGCCGTGTGAGCATAGCCTATGGGCATGTTCACCGGCGCAGGGCGTGGTCTCGGCACAAGTGGGGCGCGGCTTGCGGAGAGGCTTTGTCCCCATGCAAATTAATAGGCAGGGGGCAAACCGCGCTGTGGTCCAGCCGCGCACCACCCGCAGCGAAGCCCATGGAAACACCGCGCAGCCGCCGTGCCGAGAACTCCCTGTCAAGAATTGACAGGAGAGTCCTCACACACGTGCAGCAAGGCCGCTGCCCCCAACCCAAATAGGAAACCATGTTAATAAACTGGGCGCCATTTGGCTCCGGAACCCGCGGCCAAATCCGTCATGTGAACAGGGCCCGAGAGCACGTACTGTGAAGGCAAGCCCAGCCCATTCCGTACATTCACCACCTGGGGTCCCTGTATTGTGCCGCTAGGGTCCATCACAGATCCGGTATACACACATGAAATACACCTGAACGCTGAGACCTTGCTGTGGTTTTCGGTGCGGATGCGCGGCACAGGTCACCTCATGCTTCAATTTTTCTGCTGCAGATTCCACAAGTAAGGAAAATCAGGTGTGCGCTGCAGCAGGAGGTCAGACAAATGCAGCGTCTGAACCAGGGGTCTGCAAGCTGCGGCCCTCCAGCTGTTGGGAAACTCCCATCATGCATTTATAGAATCTATAACAATGGGCATGATGGGAGTTGTAGTTTCCCAACAGCTGGAGGGCCGCACGTTGAAGACCCCTGGACTGTGAGCATTACCCTCCCCGGACTAGGTGCAATAGGTCAGTATGAGCGCTACCCTCCAAACCACTTCCCTCTCCTCCCTGGCCCCTCTTCCTGTCCTCATCCTTATTATCCCGCCACCCTGTACACGACAGGTTTCTCCAGCCGGTGTCTTGTGCCAGGGAGGCAGCTGCCGCACAATGACCGCTCACAGGGTTTACCCCCCCCCAGTCCTCCCCAGCTGTGTTCCGTTTCCTTCTGGAGGCTCTGATTTCCGGGGTCCTGGACCCCTCTCGCACTGCCGGGTGCTGCGGTCTAGGGCTCGGCCTCACACAGGGCTGGGGGCGCTCATGTCCATACACTCTTATTAGCACAGGGTGTTGCTCCCGAATCGTCGCTGCACTGAGGCTCTGGTTTGTTACCCACAAGGGGCCTGGGCTCAGCCAGGTGAGGGGGTTGTGCTCTTACAGATATCGAGGCAATACAAAAAGCTTACCCTGCTTGTTACGCAGGCGGTTAAGGTGTGTGTGTGGTCTTTTTCAATTTAATTTTCTTTTCTTTTTTTAATATTTTGCTTTTTTGTTTCAAATTTGTTTTTCTTTACTTTTTTTCTTTTAATTTTATTAAAAAGAAAAATTAAGAAAAAATTTGAAACAAAAAAGCAAAATATTAAAAAAAGAAAAGAAAATTAAGAAAAAAAATTAAAAGAAAAGTGTGAAACAAAGCAAAATATAAAATTAAGAATTTTTTGAATATTTTGCGTTTTGTTTACATTTTTTTTCTTTTAATTTTAATATTTAGCTGTTTTTTTTTTTTATTGTTTTTTTTTAGTTGTTTAACATATTTGATTTCTGATTATCTTTATAATTGTTCCCAGTAGGACTGGACGGAGGGATCGCTGTTCTAATCCAGGACTGTACCACACAGTCGTACCCTGCACCGATGCCACAGACGGGCCGGAGGTTCTCATGGCAACCATCAGCACCCCATCATCACATAGCTGGGTGCTGATGGTGGTGTCAGGGAGCCCCCTCCCGTTGTCACATCCCTTAAATGTATACGGGCCTCTTGTGACTTGCCATAGGGTTTCTGGTGACCTGTGGACCGGACTGTGGGGGGGACAGGGTGCACACAGATTTCACACTGAAATAGCCGTTCCTCCACCCCTGGCTGCTCGTAATGAGGGAGGGAGGGTGTGGGGTGTTTAGACCACCCCTAAAATGTGCGGTTAGGGAAGGCGTTCCCCGGCAACTCGTAAGGTGCAGAGGAGCTGATAAGGCAGTGCCGGGCACATTGCTTGGTGAGGGGGGGGGGTTACCCACCCCGGGGCTGTGTGTCCTGGCCGATTTGGCCGCCACTTTCTGCCATACAGGCTGCTGTTGACCGCCAGGACTGGCCCGCTCCTCCTTTGACCTTCTATCCCAACACCCCTGGTATCTATCGTACTGCTCATCCTGAGCTTCCTGGTTCATGGAATGCCAGAACCTAGTTTTGCACTGCTGAGGCTGTAAGAAGGGCCAATATAAGACTGGCCATGGGGAGGGGGGGGGGGGGGGGGGTTTTGGGGGCGCATTTACCTGGCCATTGCTCCCATTGCTGGACCCCAGCGTGAAGTGGCTGATAAGTGAGCAGTAGATCGGTCTCCCCTGCACCGTTCATGGAGGGTTGTGAGTCCGCGCAGTCATTAGGGGGGTATCTGCCGCCCTCTCGCCGTTCTATCGTATCCCCCCCCAAATATCCCTGTGATTTTGTGTCCACTCTTCGGGCTCCCATAATCCCCTGTAAGGAGATTACAGGCCGAGTATTTCAGCTTCCGGAGATGTTGGAGATAAAATCCTGTGTGGCTGGTGATCATTTTACACCGCTGCACCTTATACGGAGTGTGCCCAGCTGCCCACTCCCAGAGGTCTGCAGCTGCATGCTGGGACTTGTAGTTCCACAGGTTGCTGTGTATATATATATCTTGTACAGTGAATGAGCTTTACTTGCTGAAACTCTATTCTTCCCATGGAGTAATTGCCCTGTGCTGCTGCTTTCTAATGTGTTTTGCTTCCTTTCTGCTTGCTGTCGTTGAATAGAGGAAAAAATAAAAAAAAAACTATCCCTCCTTAATAACAAGTCCTGAACTATTAAAGGGGTTTTTCCCCAAAGTAAAATTGACGTGGGAAGTTTGCAAATGAAATAACAAACATTTTCACCATTCATTATGGACCGTTTTTGTCTTAACTTCTCCTTTAGTGATCCCTTGTTTACAGCCCCCTCTCCCCGGGAAACACCAGGGCTGTGGAAACCTCAGTCCGGTCGCACATGCTCAGACATCACCCTCCACCCGGCACTACTGAGTGTTCATACCCCGGTGCTGTCACTCTACTCCCTGTCCTCTGTGCTTCCCTTTGTAATCACACACACCCCACTGCTGGGCGAGTGTTCAACCCCAGGTTTTCTGTCACCCCCCCCCAAAACCCCATCCTTCCTTGTGGAAGCTCCTTAGTAATCACACACACTCACTGCTGGCGAGTGTTCAAACCCAGTGCGTCATTCTACTCCCGCCTCTGTGCTCCTTTAGTAATAAGTCAAACAGTGCAAATAAATAAAAAGAAACCTCCTGATGTCTGTGCATTGAAAAAGAAAAAAAAAAAATTTAAAAGGTTTGATTCCTGCAGAGATTTGAACCTAGGGTCATTGGGGCCTGGAAAAAAAACTTCCCTCTGGCTACTACAATGCTTTACAAAAAACGGGATTTTCCTTTTGACAAGAGAGAAAAAAGGGGTTTTTTTGGGGGGGGAATGTCATCCGCTGGGTCACAGATCTCCCAATTCAGACAAATCGCACCCCCCCCCCTTCTGACCCACAGAGCTGAAGACCCGGGGGGTAAAAGGGGGTTATGAAATGAGATTGGGGGAAAAACCTTTTTAAAATTTTTCAGATTGTTTGTTTACTGGAGCCCCTCTCTTCTGAGCACAAATCTCTTCTGGTTTTTTTTTACCCCGCTCATGTAGGTTTCTGCCCCGTTCACAAAACAGAAAGCAGAGGGGGGTAGAATTTTATCCCGATGTTTAAAACTATGATAACCCCAGGATTAAAATTTACATAAAGGGGCTTAAAATGGGCACCCCCCCCTGGGGTTTGGGGGCGCAGGCCCAGCCCCCTTTCACTTTCTGCGGGGGGTTGTACTGTCCGCCATCACCCCCGGGTTAAGGAGGCTGCCCCTCAAATTGATGGGTTTCATGCTGACAGGGGTTCTTAGGGGGAGGAGTAATGCCCTCCCCCTAAAGTTTCCCTGGATTAGGTAAATCCTTGTTTTTTCCCTTCCCCTTCTCCTAAAATTTTGGTTTTATTCCTCCGGGGAAATTTGTTTCCCCAATTAACTGCGAATCAGCACCGAGTGGACAATGCCAGATTTGAGGGGAAAAAAACCCTTTCCCCCTCCCCATTGAAATCCAAGCGGGGGATTTCTGGGAGGAATAACAAGGGAACAGCCAACACAGAATACCCAGAATGGACGAATTTTTGGGACTTTGTGCTGTTCCTTTTTAAAATTCCCCTGGAAATTTACCCTGGGGGGAACTAATGGGGGGGCAGGGGGGGGTTTTTTACCCCAACCCCCAGAATGGAGGGAAAGTTGGGACTATGTAAAAAAACCCCCCCCTTTGGGGCTCCCCCTTTTTTAGGAACCCCTTTTTTCCACAAAAATTTCCCCGGGGGGGAATAAAAAGGGAAAGCAAAAACCCCAAGTCCCCCTTTGTCCATTCGGGGAAAGTATTTTTTGTTTTCGGGTTTTTCCGGTTATTCCCCCTGAAAATTTTAACTGGGGGGGGTTTAAAAAGGGGGGAAAAGAGGGGACTTTTTTTTTTTTTTCCAAAACCAATATCCAATATGTGGAAAAAGGGCCCCCCTTTTTAGCCCATTTCCCCAGCTACATTTCCAGGAGGAATAACAGAGGAACAAAAAAGGATTGGGGTTACAGGAACACAGGGTTTTTACTAAACCAACGGGGGTTGTAGATGGCACGGGTCTTAAAGGCTGTGGGTTCCTCTAAACCCTGAAAAAGAAATGAAAGGGGAAAAAAGGGGGTTTTTTTAATGGGAAAAAATCCCAAATGCTGCTCCCTTCCCTTAAATTGTAGGTGTTAGGGGCCCCGGGTTTGGAAACCTACAAAAAGGGCCGGGAATCCCTGCTTGAATTGTAGGTGTTTTGGGCACTGACGGGCCCTTACAAAAAAGCGTGGTACTTGCTTGACGTGGTGAAAATTGGCACTGAAGGACCTTTTGGGAAGCCTGACTTTTCCCTTTTTTCCCACGTGGGGAAAATTTTGGCCCTGACTGGACCTACAGAAAACCTGGCTTCCCTGCTTGCACGGGTTTGGTTTTTTGGCACCGTGGGGCCAAAGGGGAACCCCCGGGGCATCTCTGCTTGCACTTCAGGTATAATTGGCACTGACCGGACCTACAGAAAGTCTGGCATCCTTACTTGTGCTGTAGGTTTTAATTCCCCCCTGCCCAAGCCCCTATGGGAAGCCTGGCATCCTTACTTGCACTGTAGGTGAAATTTGGGCCCCTTTGACAGGTCCTAAAAGGAAACCCTTTGGAATCCTTCCCTTGCACTGTAGGGTTTTAATTTGGGCCCTTTGACAGAACCTAGGGGGAAAGCCGGGGCATCCTTGCTTGAAATGTAGGTAAAAATTGGGCCCACGGACAGGGAACCTTTTTCACTGGAGGGGGGGTTTAGGAAAAACGGTAAATGTTCATTTGTCAGGGGCCCAATTGAAGCAAAGCTGTAGAGCAATGTATTTTAACGAGGGGGTTAAAAAAATAGGGCCCAGCAGCACCCAAAACTCGCACCACTGTGCCCTGCATTTACCAGTATATGGGGGAAAAGGGGTTTCCCCTGTTTCTTAAACTTTCAGCACCACTTCCAAATGTTTTAAACAGGAAGGGAGGGTGTGACATGACCCATACCAAGCGGGGGAGGGGGGGGAAAAGCTATCTCCCCCAAAAAACTCACTCCATTGTGCCCGGCACTCGGCAGTGTAGCGGAGTGTGGCTCCTACCCCCATTTCACCCAGGCCCCGGGGGAATGTACAATGAGGTGAGGGCAGTACCAAGGAAGACGGTGACGTGTGTGACGTCCTATTTCTCAAAACACCCCCCATCTTTCTCCCGGGGGCCTAGTCGGGAGCAAGGGGCTCCCGCCATCTTTAAACCCCTTGGGGGTGGGTTTACCCCTTTCTGCCACTAGGTATGACGTCTTAGTCTGGAGCACAGCGCTGCCGCCATCTTTGTCTCCCGAGGTCAGTGGCTTCTTGCTGCCGCCATCTTTGTCCCTGGGGTCCTGGGCATCAAAAGGCCCCTTGCGGGCCCCCCATCTTTGTCCCCTGTGGTCCTAGCACGGCACCGTTTTTTGCCGCCTTTCTTTTCCCCTGGGGGTCCGGGCATCAGCCCCGGGGCTGCCGCCCCTTTTTTCCCCTGAAGCCCCCCAAAAAGGGTTGGCTTCTTGTTTGGCCCCATTTTTGGGCCCCTTTTGGGGGGTCGGTGACTTTTTCGCTCCCCTTTAGAGGTTCCTCCTTCGTTTGTTGGTTGCTGGGGCTGACCCCGTGCCGTCCCCCGGGATTGGGGACGGGGCCCGGCGAATTCCCGGGGAGGGCCACCCGCGGCAGCTGCCGCATCTCTGGGATTTATAGCTCTATTTGTGTCAGCGGCGTTTAATCCGTGCCGAGAGCAGATCAGCGTTTTATGGCGGCGAGAGCTGTAAATCCACAGGCGGCTCCTGGATTTGTCATTTGTGGGCTTTCAAGTTTTATCGTAAAATTCCCCCTTCACTCCTGTCAGGCCGGAAACTTAGAAGAGGGTGCCCCGACCATAAACCCGGGCGTCCGGGCCCGGGGTTTTGACCAAATCTACCCGGGGGGTTTGGGGGTTACAAAAAGGGGGTTACCCCGATTTTTGTGTCCAGTCTTGATCTTTTCCGGGTCAAAACCCGATGATTGCTGAAAATTTATTGGTGTGTAAAAAGGGCAGGTTGGGTTTGGCCAGGGGTTTGGGCCCCAAGTGCAGGGTGGTTCAGGGGACTAGCAGGTTGCCGCTTGGGGGTTAGTGTGGTGCAGTGCGGTTGTGCAGTTCAGGTCTTAGTGTCTCGGGGGGGGGCGACGTGGCGCCGGGTGGCTCCTCTGGGTCTGAGGGCGGCGCGGCGGCTCCCCTGGCTCTGGAGGGGGGGGGAGGGGAGCGGGCAGCGGGTCCTTTTTGGCTCGGGGGGGGGGGGGGGGGCTGGGGGGGCTCCCCTGGTCCTGGGGACGGCGCGGCGGCTCTTCCGGCTCTGGGGACTGGCGCGGCGGCTCCTCTGGCTCTGGGGACGGCGGGGCGGCTCCCCGGGCTCTGGGGAAGGTGGGGGGGGTGGGGGGGGGGGGAGGGCAGTGAGTCCCGCCTGGGTCTTCCCGGTTTCCCTCTCGCTCTATTTGCCACATGAAGCTCAGTGTGTTTTTTTTGGATTGGGAGCCTCGATGAGGACAGGACTGCTAGAACTCTGTACAGCGCTGTGGAATAGAGCGGTGCTATATGAATGAATGAAAGTTCTTGTGATCTCGCTGGCCCCCACAGCCCCCTCCCAATTTTTCTCTTTTGCAGGGTAGAGGGGGGCGGACCCCGGAACTTACGGACGCCCTGACGGACGCGCCGCCGGAGATTGAGCCGGAGATCAAAAAGGACTTCATCAGCTCGCTGGAGGCGGAGCCTTACGATGATGTCATAGGAGAGAAATTCACAAGACCCGGGCTACGCCCCCGTTGGGGATTTCGGGAAACCAATGGAGCTGGGGAAAAAGCCTCGCTGAAGGGGGCGGAAAGACCTCGCAGGGTCCATGTTATGAGCGAGGGGGTGGACGGCTACCCTAGTGGGAACGCAGAAAAATTTATGTAAGGTAGTCCTGACTTACACGTTGAACCGTTTTTTCGCGGCGGCGGGAAACCGAATTTCGGGCAAAGTCTGAACATACGTTCATACAGTACTGTACCCATAATAACAGGCCTACGCCAAAAACCCTTTGGCCCCCCCATCAAACACCTATTCTAAAATAGTACCCTAAATAAATTTTCAATAAACACACGTATGCACTGGTATAGATGAGTCTGGCTTACGTTTGGGAGCCATAATGAAGGGTGTTATGGCGTGCAGGGACTCGTTTTCCTGTGTAAAAAAGGGTATATATGGACTCTATTTTCCGCCGCGCACGTAGTTGATTAGTTCGACTTCGACGGAAAATCGATAAGTCGGAAGAACCTCTAAAAGCGTCGAAACACGAATGACGTAACTCGGGGTGTCGTAACCCCAGGACTACCTTATGTGAGGACTGCACAGCAGAAAAGTGAGTGCAGTCTAGAGGTAATACAGGATGTAACTCAGGATCATACCATAAAATAGTTATGACACAGTGACTGCACCGCAGAAAAGTGAGCGCAGCTCTAGAGGATAAATTTCAGGGTGTAACCAGGGGTCTACAGGATAATAATGTATGTACAGTGATGCACAGCAAAAAGTGTGCAGCTTGGAGGATTTTACAGGGGTAACTCAGGGTCGTACAGGATAAGTAATGTTTTGTACAGTAACTGCACCCGCAGAATAGTGAGTGGACTCTAAGAGGAAATACGGGTGTAACTCAGGATCAGTACAGGATGTAATGTATGTACAGTAACTGCACCCCGCAGAATAGTGAGCGAGTTGGGGGAAAATACAGGGGGGTTTAAATCAGGGTCATACGGATAATAATGTAAAAGTACATACACATGATGCACCCGCGAAAAGTGAGTGCAGCTCTGGAGGGAAATACAGGATGTAACTAGGGTCAGTACAGGATAATAATTATGTCAGTGATCCCAGCAAATAGTGAGTGCAGCTCTGGAGTATAATCAATGTAAACCCCGGATCAGTACAGGATAAAATAATGTATGTTAGTGACTGCACCAGCAGAATGTGAGCGCAGCCTGGAGGATAATACAGGATGTAAATCAGGATCAGTACAGGATAAGTAATGTAGTACAGGTTGCACCCGCGAATATGAGTGCAGCTCGGAGTATAATACAGGAGTACTCAGGATCGTACAGGTAAATAATGATGTACATGACTGCACCGCAGAATAGTGAGTGCAGCTTGGGGGATAATACAGGATGACAGGACAGTAAGGATAAGTAATGTATGTATAGTGGGCTTCACCAGCAGAATGTAGCGCAGCTTGGAGGTAATAAGGAGTAACTTCTTGCCCTCTTCCTCATTGCTCTCTCCTTACATTTTTCAGGCAGCCATCCCCCTGTGAACGGTGAACACAACACTGGAGATGGCGGTTTTTTCAGGTATATTTTACTTGTTCCCCACCGTCCTTGCGCCATTTTAACCTTTATAAGGCCTCCTACTCCAGTTCCGTCCTGTGTTCTCCTGGTTTCTGACCGGATACAGTTTGGGGGTGTGACTTGTCACATGTGTAATATTTTGGATTATTTTATAATCTTCTCTGTTATAGAAGACACTAGTCAGAAGCTGAGCAGCTCCTTTAGGGACATCCCCCTGATGCACTAACATTCACCGCGGCTCCAGACACTGCTTTGGTTTTGTTGGCTCCTTGCATGTAATGGGCGGCGCTGCAGGGTTGTGGATTTGGGCAGGTATGAGGGATGACGGTTCTGTGCTGACAGGACGCCTCTTGTTTACCTTGGATCTGGTATCGCAGCCCGGAGGGTTCGGCACGTGTCTGCCGAGGGTTTGTGTACCCGCTGCATTAGTCACTATGGTGTCTGCCGAGTGTTTGTCCATCAGCAGCGCACTCAGGAAAATAATCCTGCGTCTGTCACCTCCTGGTGATTGATTGAGGTTTGCCCTGCAAGACCTACATGCACAGGTTTATACAGGTGGCTCATCACCGCGTGCCTAATGCACGGCACTACAGCACCATAGGGTGAACTGGATGTACGGGTCTCTTTGGCTTTACAAACTCACAAAAAGTTCAGGATATTTGGCTTTTGGTTGAAATTTCAGGATCAAGATAAAATCTTTTAGTGCATTTTAAAACTACGTCAATGGTCTGCAAAGTGCGGCTCCCCAGCTGTTGGGGAAACTACAACTCCCATCATGCATCTATGGAATCTGTATCGGTGGGCCGACCTAACGGCAGCTATGGCATGTGTACAGGCGGCCTAACTCCTGCCCCTATGGAGTCACTCATCATGCCTGCGCAGCAGTGTAAAGCAGGGAGGAGGGAAGAAAGCAGCAGGTAAAGCTGATCGGAATGTGAACACCTCATCCTCCAAAGTTTTTTTTGACCTGTTTCTCAATGTGGATTTTGGCAGTTTTGTTCCCCGCCGGATTTGCAGTTAGAACACCGGTCCCATTCATCTCTATGGGGTTTGGTTTTGGCTGCTCTGAGATTTTTTTTTTAGACTGCGCATCTGGCGGGTTATTGAAATTGTTCTACGTTTTTCTAAAAAAACACAAAAATGTATATATATTATTATATTATTATATTTATATATTATTTAATATATATATATTATTATATATATAATCTATATATATAGTAATCTAATCCAACTCGGATTTTCAATTGAGGTCTATGGGGACTGTTTACAGTCTGATTTTTTTTTTTTTTTTTTTTTTTTTAAATGGCTTTTCAGAACCCAAATCCATGTAAAAATCCGACGGTACAAGCAAGTGGTGTAGACGGCCCCGTCATTGCTTAACCGTTGCCCTTCCAAGGTCCTGTAATTGGGAACGACTCCTCTTCATACAATAATCAGTACTCTGCTCCTATGTAATGGAGGAACCCCCACCCCTGTGCAGCCGCAGAGGAGGGCAGCTCTGCCGGGATGTGGAGCTGCAGAGATGAGAGATGGTAAAACCTGATTCACACAGGAGCAGCTGTCAGCAGTGCGTCGCCTGGCGTGCTGTATACGGTCAGCGCAGGCGGTGGTGTCATTGGTGTGAGTCACCGGGTGTGGTGCTCGGCGGCCGGGTGTCGTCATCCCCAGAATAAGACGATGTAGAATATGCAAGCATTACAGAATGCTGGATCCGGGCTCGGCCCCATAACGCTCCCATCCCTGGAGACATCAAACATTAATCATTCACCGTCAGGTAGCACAGTCTCGCAGGTCTGTGATCTGGAGGCCTTTAACCCTCAAACCTGTAGCTGTGCGCACGAGGTTTGCTGTCAGTAAATGAGCACATTATCGTTTAAGCTGGTATGTAGCTGGTGCTGCTCTCAGCTGAGTAGTGGATGCCATTGTATCCAGTGCAGGCAATGCTCTGTGAGCTAAGAAGCCTGGACTTTCGACTGATACATTGTACATATAGTTCTGCTCCCATCTAGATTGTATTCAGGATAAACAAGGCTCTGTGTGCTTAACAGCCTGGGTTCCAGATTGGTGCATTGTACGCAGCTAGTTCTGCTTTCGGCAGAAAAATGAATACAGTTTTATCCAGTCAAGGGAGTGCTCTGCGAGCTAAACAACCTGGACTCTGGACTGATAAATTGTATGTAGCTAGTCCAGCTATTAGAGCATTGGATACAATTGCATCCTCTTTGCAGCTAATAGCTGGACTAGCTACGTACAATTTATCAGTCCACAGTCCAGGTTGTTTAGCTCGCAGAGCACTGTCTTGACTGGATACAATTGTTTTCATCTTTCTGCCGAATGCAGGACTAGCTGCATACAATGCACCAATCTGGAACCCAAGCTGTTTAGCTCACAGAGCACTGGATACAATTGCATCCTCTTCTCCGCTGAGAGCAGGACTAGCTATGTACAATGTATCAGTCCAGAGTCTTTGGGTGTTTAGCTCACAGAGCATTGTCTACATTGGATACACTTGTATCCTCTTTGCTGCTGTGAGCTAAACACCCTAGACTCTAGACTGATATATTTTACATAGCTAGTCCTGCTCTCAGCGGAGAAGAGGATACAATTGTATCCTGTGTAGACAATGCTCTGTGAGCTAAACGGCCTTTATTCCAGATTGGTGCATTGTACACAGCTAGTTCTGCTTTCGGCAGAAACATGAATACAGTTGTATCCAGTGCAGACAATGCTCTGTGAGCTAAGCACCCTGGACTCCAGACTGATTGTACAGAGCTAGTCCTGCTCTCAGCTGAGAAGCGAGTACAAATGTATCCATTCTAGACAATGCTCTGTGAGCTAAACATAGCGGCTGCACAAATCTGTCTACTAGTTAGCTATAGTGCATCAATCTGGAGTCCAGGCTGTTCATCTTAGAAAGAAGAGCCTCTATGGTCCTACAAGGATAAGATGGGGGTAGAGGGTTGGGTGGAGGGCACCCCTCTATGTTGTACATCCAGAGAAGCAGCCCCCCCCAGTATAGATATAACCCATGTGATCAGCTCTGGGTTGTGAGCATGCTCTGTGGGCTCCGTAGCCTCCTCTACATTGTACATACAGGGATACAGCACTCAAGTATGGATATAACCCATTGGGTCGGCCCCTGGGTCGGTCTGAGTGGGGGGGTGGCCTGGCCCATGCCCACCTCTACGTTTGGTCTTGACTTGCTTTGTGCTATCTGGATCTGTCTTACTAACCTTGTGCTCTGCCTCTCTCCCCTCTCCTCCCTCATATCTCACCACCTTACACCCTCTGCCCTCCCGGCTCCTTGTTTCCTCCCTCTAGAATCTTAGAGCCCTGCTCCTCTCACACTGGGACTCTGCTTCCTCTACACATTCAATGCTTTAACCTCCAAAATCTACTCCCCCCGCCGCCTGGTGGATAGAAGACGCCCCGGCTGTCCGCACCAGGCGCCCTCTGCTGACCGCACCAGGCACCCCTCTGCTGACCGCGGCTGCTCCTCTTCCTCCTCTTCCTTGCTGAATCCTCCCCATCTCCGTTGAGCACCCGTCGGACCTGCTGCACTCACTTCTACTCTCTTTTCTGCGCCCCGGGACATGTAGCTAGATGGGAGGATGAAGAATGGGCTTCCCGGAGAGGCGGACCCCCCCCCCCCCTTTTTTTTTTTTTTTTTTTGCTTCCTTCCTTTCCCTGCCCAGAGGAAAAGACTCTTGTCTGCCCCTCGGCCACCCCCGGATGATGTAGATATTGGTGCCTTCTCTCCCATAGTAATAACTCTGCATGTACTGCTAACCTGGAATAAACCATTTACCAGTCGCTTGTGGTGGTTTTTGCTTCTACTAATCTGTTGATGACGTTTAACACCATGTTTGTCGCTAATCCTTTGTGGGGTTTGTGTTCTGCAGCTTGATAACATTCAGAGTCTACAGAGAAAAAAACCTATTTAACCTGTTTTATTAGAGCCTAAAGCCCCACCCCTTTGTCAACTTAAAAAAAAAAAGTGTCCCTTCACATGGTACCGCTTTCTGGCTGAAATTTATTGGATGTAGTGTAGAAATGAATGAGCAGGCAAGATAAAGCTGTGCTTTGCCTCTCTTACCTGTGTTATTATGTAACTGTATGCCCCACCCACTTGTCAACTCCAAAAAAAGGGGTCCCCCTACACATGGAAGCGATATCTGGTTAAAGGTTATTGGATGTAGTGTAGAAATGAATGAGCGGATAAGACAAAGCTTTATTCTCTGCACTATGCCTCTTACCTGTTTTATGACATAACTGTAAGCCCCACCCTCGTGTCAACTTATAAAAGGCAATAGTGTCCCCCCCCCTTGTGGTGTCGCTTTCTGGCTGAAATTTATTGGATTTAGTTTAGAAATGAATGAGCGAGCAAGGCGAAGCTTTATTCTCTCCGCTGTGCCTCTTACCTGTTTTATTACAGAACTGTAAGCCCCACCCACTTGTCAACCCCTTCAAAAAATGGCCTCCCTACACATGGAAGCGCTATCTGGTTACAGGTTATTGCATGTAATGTAGAAATGAATGAGTGTGCTCTTACCTGTTTTATTACATTACTGACAAGGGGGTGGGGATTACAACTTAAACGATATTGTCCACCTTCTGGCTGAAATTTACTGGATGTAGTGATGTAGAAATGAATGAGCGTGCAAGATGAAGCTTTAGTCTCTGTGCTTTGCCTCTTATCTGTTTTTTATTACATAACTAAGCCCCACCCACTTGTCAACCCCCCCAAAAAAGTGTCTCCTTACATAGGGAAGCGCTATCTGGTAAAAGGTTATTGGATATAGTGTAGAAATGAATGAGTAGGCAAGGCGAAGCTTTATTCTCTGCGCTGTGCGTCTTTTAAAGGTCTTATTATAGAAATGTAAGCCCCACCCTCATGTCAACTTAAAACCAATAGTGTCCCATTTCTGGCTGAAATTTATTGGCTGTAGTGTAGAAATGAATGAGTGGGCAAGACCATGCTTTATTCTCTGCGCTGTGCCTCTTACCTCTATTATTACATAACTGTAAGCCCCACCTCCTTGTCAACTTGAAAAAACAATGGTGTCGCTTCTCATGGTACCACTTTCTGATTGAAATTTATTGGATGTAGTGTAGAAATGAATGCGCGGGTAAGACAAAGCTTTATTCTCTGCACTATGCCTCTTACCTGCTTTATTACATAACTGTAAGCCCCACCCTCTTGTCAACCCCAAAAAAGTGGCCTCCCTACACATGGAAGTGCTATCTGGTAACAGGTTATTGGATGTAGTGTGAATATGAATGAGCGGGTTGGGTGGAGTGGTAAAGGTTGCCTTGGTGCTTGAGGCTCCGCTGTGAGAGGGGAAGAGAGAGCTGCCGCATTCACAGTCTGGACACAGAACTTTGCGGTTTCCTTGTGGAAATTGATCTGTTTTAGTGTTGGTTGTAAAAATGGGACTGGTTCCACCTTTGAACGGACCCCGATGTGCACTGGGCCCTGCATGTGCGGCAGAGAACCCCGTGCAGATAACTCGAGGGAACGTTCCCGAATGTTTCACACTGAACCCAGTGACCCCTCCGACTCCACGCGGGGGTTTCACCAAGGTTTTGTTGGCAAATTGACATATAGGAGTGTGGGAAATTGTTTGGTAGAATTTTTGTAATGTACCCTTTTCAAATTTCTGCTTATTCTGGGTATAAGGAGTCCAGTGGGCGGTCTTATCAGTGATTGGCAGCGATCCATGTATAACTCCGCCCACTGGACATAACCCAGAATAAGTGGAAATTCTAAAAGTTGGATTACAAGTTCTGCTGGATCTGTCCCTATGAAACTATAGATCAATCTACACGACTCCTCCTGCTCTATAACATGGGGCAGGCAGATCAGATAGCGTGTCCTCAGCTCCTCCTGCTCTATAACATGGAGCCCACAGATCAGATAGCATGTCCTCAGCTCATCCTGATAAATAACATGGGGCCCGCAGATCAGATAGCATGTCCTCACTCCTCCTGCTCTAAACATGGCCCCAGACAATAGCATGCCTCAGCTCCTCCTGCTCTATAACATGGGGGCCACAGATCAGATAGCATGTCCTCAGCTCTTCCCGCTCTATAACATGGAGCCCACAGATCAATTTGCATGTCCTCACTCCTCCTGCTCTATAACATGGGGGCCCGCAGATCAGATAGCATGTCCTCAGCTCCTCATGCCTATAACATGGGCCCAGATCAGATAGCAGTCCTCACTCCTCCTGCTCAAAAACATGGGCCCGCAGATCAGATAGCATGTCCCCATCTCCTCCTGCTTTATAACATGTGCCCCCAGATCAGATAGCTTGTCCTCAGCTCCTCCTGCTCTATAACATGGGCCACAGATCAATAGCATGTCCCAAACTCCTCCTGCCATAACATGGGGCCTGCAGATCAGATAGCATGTTCCTCAGCTCCTCCTGCTCTATAACAGGGCCGCAGACAGATAGCAAGTCCTCAGCTCCTCCTGCTCTATAACATGAGCCTGCAGATCAGATAGCATGTCCTCACTCCTCCTGCTTCTATAACATGGGCCACAGATCAGATAGCATGTCCTCAGCTCCTCCTGCTCTATAACTGGGGCCCACAGATCAGATAGCATGTCCCAGCTCCTCCTGATCTATAACATGGGCCACAGATCAGACATGTCCTCAGCTCCTCCTGCTCTATAACATAGGGCCACAGATCAGATAGCATGTCCTCAGCTCCTCCTGCTCTATAACATGGGGCAGGCAGATCAGATAGCATGTCCTCAGCTCCTCCTGCTCTATAACATGGGGCCACAGATCAGATAGCGTGTCCTCAGCTCCTCCTGCTCTATAACATGGGGTCTTGTATAGTCTCCCCCTCCCAAATCTGACTAGAAATCCACGGCTGCAGTTTTAGTAAATGACCAGGAGGTGGCATAAGATGTGCTGTATTTGTATGGGCCCCAGTAGCTCGGCACTAGGGGAGATCGGGTGGATGGCAGCAGAGCACATGGGCTTACGCTGACTCTGTGGCCCCGGGTGAGACGGTAGCGAGCCGGGGCGTAAGGGTCCGGGGCGCACGCGCAAGGGGGAATTAGTTACTGCCTTGGTACATGAGCCCAGCGTGTGCTGCTGTGTATGTGTGATTCTCATTGGGGTCTCACATACTCCCGTTTATCCCCACAGCTCACTATGGGGTGCTGATCCGTGTATGCACTTGTACCGGGAGCTTACAATCAGTCTCCCTTCCCCTATGATCAGTTTGTAGGAAAGCTGGGTGACCTCCAAGATGGCCGTCTGTCACCCCATGCGGGGTGTTCACCCACATCTGCCCAGCTGTGCAGTGTATTCTGTACATGTATGGCTGAATTGGGGATCAGAGTCTCTCTATTGTGGGCCAACGCCAGGTCTCCATGTTTTCGGCAGATTTCGGTGCTCACACAATGGATTTTTGTCAGATTTTTCTGCAAGGTCTTTATTAGGGGCAGAGACCAAATCTACAGGGCAGCATTTACCTTCTGCCATTTAAGGGAAATTTGAACAAATCCAGCCACAGCCCGAAAAGAATGGGAGCCGAGGGTTAACCCCCAAGCCTGAACAGGAAATGGGGGGCCTGAGGGTGTAAGCCCCCCCCCCCTGAACAGAAGTGGGACCAAGGGTGTAAGCCACCCACAGCCTAAAAAGGAATGGAGCCTGAGGCTGTGAGCCACCCCAGCCTGAACAGAAGTGGGAGCCTGAGCGAAAAGCCCCCACGCCTAACAGAAGGGGAGCCTGAGGCGTAAGCCACCCACAGCCTGAACAGGAAGTGGGAGCCTGAGGCTGTAACCCCCACACCTAAAAAAGGGAGCCTGAGGGGAGAGCCGCCCCCCAGCCTAACAAAAGTGGGAGCCTGAGGCTTAACCCCCACACCGAAAAGGTGGAGCCTGGGCTGAACCGCCCACACCAACAGGGGGGGACCTGAGGCTGTAAGCCCCCACAGCCCAACAGAATGGGGGCCTGAGCTGTAGACCCCCCCACCTGAACAGAATGGGAGCCTAGGCTGTAACCGCCCCCACCCGAACAGGGAAATGGGAGCCTAGGTTAGACCCCCCCAAAACCTGAACAGGAATGGGAGCCGAGGGGTGGGGAGCGGGCCCCCCCCTGAACAGGAAATGGGGCCTGAAGCTAGAACGGCCCCCACCTGAACAGGGAAATGGGGGCCTGAACTGGAAACGGCCCCCGCCTGAACAGGGAAATGGGGGCCTGAAGCGGAACCCCCCAGCCTGAACAGGGGAATTTGGGGCCTGAAGCAAACGGGCCCCCAGCCTGAACAGGGAGTGGGAGCCTGAAACTGGAAACGGCCCCCAGCCGAACAGGGATGGGAGCCGAAGCGGAGAACGGCCCCCCCCTGAACGGGAGTGGGGGCCTGAGCGGGGAAAACGGCCCCCCCAGCCTGAACAGGGGGTGGGAGCTAAGCTGGGGAAAAGCCCCACCTGAACGGGGGTTTACCGAACTGGAGAAAAGCCCCCCCCCTAACAGGAGGGAGCCGAAAGCTGGAACGGCCCCCAGCCTGAACAGGAGTGGGGCCTAACTGGGGAAAAGGGGCCCCCACCTGAACAGGGGGTGGGGCCTGAAGCTGGATGAACGGCCCCCACCCCCTGAAACAGGGAGTGGGGCCTGAAGCTGGAAAACGGCCCCCAGCCTGAACAGGGAGTGGGGCCTGAAGCTGGAGAACGCCCCCAGCCTGAACAGGGAGTGGGGCCTGAAGCTGGAGAACGGCCCCCAGCCTGAACAGGGAGTGGGGGCCTGAAGCTGGAGAACGGCCCCCAGCCTGAACAGGGAGTGGGAGCCTGAAGCTGGAGAACGGCCCCCAGCCTGAACAGGGAGTGGGAGCCTGAAGCTGGAGAACGGCCCCCAGCCTGAAACATGGAGTGGGGGCCTGAAGCTGGAGAACGGCCCCCAGCCTGAACAGGGAGTGGGGGCCTGAAGCTGGAGAACGGCCCCCAGCCTGAACAGGGAGTGGGGGCCTGAAGCTGGAGAACGGCCCCCAGCCTGAACAGGGAGTGGGGGCCTGAAGCTGGAGAACGTCCCCCTGCCTGAACAGGGAGTGGGGGCCTGAAGCTGGAGAACGGCCCCCAGCCTGAACAGGGAGTGGGGGCCTGAAGCTGGAGAACGGCCCCCAGCCTGAACAGGGAGTGGGGGCCTGAAGCTGGAGAACGGCCCCCAGCCTGAACAGGGAGTGGGGGCCTGAAGCTGGAGAACGCCCCCAGCCTGACACAGGAGTGGGGGCCTGAAGCTGGAGAACGGCCCCCAGCCTGAACAGGAGTGGGGGCCTGTAGCTGGAGAACGGCCCCCAGCCTGAACAGGGAGTGGGGCCTGAAGCTGGAGAACGGCCCCCAGCCTGAACAGGGAGTGGGGCCTGAAGCTGGAGAACGGCCCCCCCTGAACAGGAGTGGGGCCTGAAGCTGGAGAACGGCCCCCCCAGCCTGAACAGGAGTGGGGGCCTGAAGCTGGAGAACGGCCCCCAGCCTGAACAGGGAGTGGGGGCCTGAAGCTGGCTGTGGCTCTGTGAAACGGCATGATGAGGCAGCCCCTTTAAGGTCACGCACTCATCAGCCGGGCTTCACAGGTAACCACTTTGGATCTAAAAAAAGAGGGCCACATCCGCATTATGGATGGTGAGGGGCCCCGATGTCCTGGAGCTTCCTACCTTTTGAGAGTTGGGTCCCTGGGTTCGGGTGTCAGTGCTGTGCAATCTCCTTGGGGACGCACATGGTGTAGAGGTCCATCCCCAAGTTATGAATCCAAGATGGCGCCCGCTTCCTGTGTCTGTGTCCTCCAGGAAGTGGAGAGCCGCTCCCTCCTGTGCTCTGGAACCTTCTCGTGTTCCCGCTTCCTTGTCCCCTGTGTCCTCCAGGAAGTGGAGAGCCGGTGCTCCTGCGTCTGGACCTTCTCTGTCCCCGCTTTGTCTCCTCCAGGAAGTGGAGAGCCGGTGCTCCTGCGTCTGGACCTTCTCTGTCCCCGCTTCCTGTGTCACTGTGTCCTCCAGGAAGTGGAGAGCCGCTCCTCCTGTGTCTGGACCTTCTCTGTCCCCGCTTCCTGTGTCCTCCAGGAAGTGGAGAGCCGCTCCTCCTGTGTCTGGACCTTCTCTGTCCCCGCTTCCTGTTTCCCTGTGTCCTCCCAGAAGTGGAGAGCCTCCTCCTCCTCGTTCTGGACCTTTCTGTCCCCGCTTTTCTGTTTCCCGGTCCTCCAGGAAGTGGAGACCGCTGCACCTCCTGCATCTGGACCTTCTCTGTCCCCTTTTGTCCCCGCCGTTTCTCTGATTTCCCTTTGTGTCCTCCAGGAAGTGGCGAGCCGCTCCTCCTGGGTCTGGACCTTCTCTGCCCCCGCTTTCTGTGTCCTCCAGGAAATGGAGAGCCGCTCCTCCTGTGTCTGGACCTTCTCTGTCCCCGCTTTGTGTCCTCCAGGAAGTGGAGAGCCGGTGCTCCAGCGTCGGAAACCTTTTTCTGTCCCCGTTCCTGTGTCCTTCCCGGAAGTGGAAGGGGCCCCCTCCTCCTGTGTCGGGCCTTCCCTGTCCCCGCTTCCTGTGTCCCTCCAGGAAGTGGAGGGAGCCGCCCTCCTTTTTCTGGGGCCTTCCCTGTCCGCGCTTCCGTGCCTATGGCCCCCCCAGGAAGTGAGAGCCCGCTCCTCCCCGGTCTGGGCCCTTCTCTGTCCCCGCTTTCCCGTTTCCCTGTGTCCTCCAAAGGGGAGAGCTTTGGGCCTTCTCCATCCCCGCTTTCCCGTTTTCCTCTAGGAAGGGAGAGCCGGTGCTCCTGGTCCGGCCCTTTTCTGCCCCGCTTTCTGTGCCTCTGGTCCTCCGGAAGTGGAGAAGGGCCCGTGGGCCCCGCGCCTGGACCTTCTCTGTCCCCAGCTTTTTGGGCCTCCAGTAATGGAGAAACCAGTGCTCCTGCTCTTGGGCTTTCTTTGTCCTCCCCCCAAAAGGGGGAGCCCCCGCTCCTGGTCCCGGACCTTCCCCATCCCCGCCTTTTTTGGGCCCCCTCCAGGGAATGGAGGGCCGGTGCCCTTTGGCGTCGGGCCTTCTCTGGGCCCCGCTTTTTTTACCCCCCTCCAGGAAGTTTGGGGGAGCCGGTGCTCCTGCTCTGGACCCTTTTTCTTCCCCGCTTCCCCTTTTTCCCCCTTTTCCTCCAGGGAAATGGAGGAAGCCCTCCTCCTTTTTTCTGGGCCCTTTCTTTGTCCCCCTTCCCGTGGCCCTATGTGGGCCTCCAAAATGGAGGCCGCTCCTCCTTTGTCTGGACCTTCTCTGCCCCCCTTTCTTTGTCCTCCAGGGAAATTGGGGGAGCCGCTCCTCCCCGTGTCCGGACCTTCCTGTCCCCGCCCTTTTTCCCGTTCCCCAGGGGAAATGGGGAGCCGCCCTCCTTTTCCCGGACCTTCCTGTCCCCCCCCTTCCTGTGTCCTCCAGGGAAATGGGAAGCCCCCCTCCGTGTCTGGGCCTTTTCTGTCCCCCGCTTCCTGTGTCCTCCAGGAAGTGGGGAGGGGGGGGCTCCTCCCGGGATCTGGACCTTCCCGTCCCCCGCTCCTTTTAGTCCCGCAGGAAGTGGGGGGCCGGTGGCCCGGGGCTGGGCCTTTTCCTTCCCTGGGTTTCGGGGGCCTCTGGTCCTTCCAAAAAGGGAGAGGCCGGGGGCCCCCCTAGGGGGGCTGGACCTTTTTCTTTCCCCGCTTTCTGTGTCCTCCCCGTTAAATGGAGAGCCGGTGCCTTTCCCGCTCGGGCCCCTTTTCCGGGCCCCGCTTTTTTGCCTCCGGAAATTTTGGGGCCGGTGCTTCCCCGCGTCTGGGGCCCTTTTCTGTCCCCGCTTTTCCCCGTGTCCCCCCCAGGAATGGGGAAAACCGGGGCTCCCGCGTCTGGACCTTCTCTGTTTCCCCCCCTTTTTTGTGTCCTCCAGGAAGTGGAGAGCCGGTGCTTCCCTTTGGGCGGAAACCCCTCCCGTCCCCGCTTTCCCGTGTCCCTGTGTTTCCCCCCGGGGAAAAAGGGACCGCTCCTCCTTTTTCTGGACCTTCTCTGTCCCCCGCTTCCTGTGCCTAGGGGCCCCCAGAAAGGGGGAGAGCTTGGTCCCCCTCATCTGGACCTTCTCTGTCCCCCCTTCCTTTTTTTCCCTGTGTCCTCCAGGGAAATGGGGAAACCCCTCCTCCTTTTGGGCTGGCCTTTTTTTGTCCCCGCTTTTTTGCCTCCAGGAATGAAGCCGGGGCTCCTGCTCTGGACCTTTTCTGTCCCCCGATTTTGTCCTCCCGGAAGGGGAAAAGCCGGGGCTTTCCCGCGTCTGACCTTCTCTGTCCCCGATTTGTTTTCCTCCAGGGAAATGGGAGGGCCGGGGCTCCGCGTCTGGAACCCCTTCCCCTGTCCCCGCTTTCTGTGTCCTCCAGGGAAATGGGGGAGCCGGTGGGTTTCCCCGTCTGGACCTTCTCTGTCCCCCGGGTTCCGTGTCCTCCCGGAAGTTGGGGGAGCCCCCTCCTCCGTTTTGGGTTTGGGCCTTCCTGTCCCCGCTTCCTTTTTTTCCCCCAGGAAATGGAGGCCGCTCCTTTCCCTTTTTCCCGACCTTCTTCGTCCCCGCTTTCCGGGGCCTAAGGGTCCCCCCAGGGAAATGGGGAGCCGCTCCTCCCGTGTCTGGAAACCCCTCTTCCCCCGCTTTCCGTTTTTCCCCTTTTCCTCCAGGAAATGGGGGAGCTGGACCTTCTCCCCTCCCCCCCCCCTTTCCCTTTTCCTCTAGGAAAATGGGAGAGCCGGTTTCTCCCCGCGTCTGGACCTTTTCTGTCCCCGCTTTTCTTTGCCTCTGTGTCCCCCCAGGAATGGAGAGCCATTTCTTCCCCGCCCCTTGGGCCTTTTTCTGTCCCCGCCCCTTTTTGGGCCTCCGTAAATGGAAGCCATGCTCCGGGGGCTTGGGCTTTCTATTCCCCAGGGAAATGGAGAAGGGCCCTTTCTCCTGCGTCTGGACCCCTTCCCCTGTCCCCCCGCTTTTTTCTCCTCCAGGAAGGGGGAGCCGGTGCTCCTTTCTCTAAAACCTTTTTCGTCCCCCGGGTTTTTCCCCCCCAGGAAGTGGAGAGCCCCGGGGCTCCTGCGTCCCGGAAACCCTTTTCTGTCCCCCCTTTCCCCCTTTTCCCCCGTGTCCTCCAGGAAAATGGAGAGCCCCTCCCTCCTTGTCGGACCTTCTCTGTCCCCGCTTCCTGTGTCCTCCCCGGAAGGGGGGAAACCCCTCCTCCCTTTTTTCTGGACCTTCTCTGTCCCCGCTTTCCCCCTTCCCCCCAGGGGAAATGGGGAGCCCTCCTCCTGTGTCTGGGCCTTCCTGTCCCCGCTTCCTGGGTCCTCCAGGGAAATGGAGAGGCCCCTTTCCTCCTGTTCCGGACCTTCTTTCCCTTTCCCCCCTCGCTGTATCTTTGCTGACTGGTTTTTGGGCTCCCGCCCGGGCTGCCTTTTTGGGTCATTTCACCCCCGGGGCCCCCCCGGAACCCAAAGGGGGGGGCAAGCTGAACGGAGACAGCTGGAGAGACTGGGTCCTAGGGAAAGGCTCTTTACATTTGGCAATCTCCTCCAGGAGAGGGGCACCCCATAAAACGGCCCGCCGCCTCGTACGTCCGACCCTTTTCATCATTTGGTTTTTTACGTTGGGGGTGGGGAAACCGGGTATGGAGACTATCCAGCTGGTGTATGGGGTGCTGCAGGCAAGGCTCCTTGGGAAAGAAAAAATGCAAAATTAAGCCCCCTCCTGGGCCCAATTTTTATACTTTTTTTCCCAATGAAGCCTTGCCTGTAGCTAGTACTCCTCATGGAGAAATCTGAACGTTTCACAGTCAAGAGTCGGATGAGCTTTTGGTTCCTGTTTCCGTCACCATATAGTACAGATACAATGTACCGCCACGTGGTGCACAGAGCTGTTCAGCCTGGTTCACATCACCTGAGATATCAAAATATCTATACGGACCCAGAACAAAGGGGTTTGGGGGTAAAACAGGTCTCAGAAATAAGCAACGGCCAAACCCTTTCTTTCCTCTTCAGGAAGAGAGAGCTTCACTTTTATTTGTGAATTTAACACTCCCCCCAGGTTAAGAGCGCAGTCCTCCAGCAGCTGCTACTTAGTTCTTTCCCCTTAAAGGGTTTTTTTTCCACCATGTAATGTTGATGTGGGATCCTCCAAAATGGGTATTTAATCACTTTTCTAAATATATGTGATAAAGTGAAGCCTGTGAGAGCTACAGCCTTGCTCAGTCCCCCTTAGTTACCTGACAGTTTACATTAGACACGACCAGGAGCTGATCTGGCCGCGCTTGCGTGAAACATGGAACATGAAGGAGCTTCAAGGGGCTGTGGAGAAAGTGCAGTGTATGAGCCTGTCTCTGCTGTATAGAGAATCCGCTGTTGTAATGTTATTATTTGAGTAAACTTTAGAGACGCTCTCTTCTTCCTCGCGCTCTGCTCACCCCCCTCCCTCTCTCCCCTGCAGTGTTCATAACTCGGCATGATTTGTTTATATTCTACTTTGTGCTGATTAGGAGGTAAGGAACTCGGGTCCTGGCAAAACCCCTTTAACCATAGTGAAAGTGTCACTCAATGACCCCTATGGAGCCCCCTAAGGCTCCGTCCACATGACGAGCATTTCAGGTCGGCATCCGGGCCAGAATATTCGTCTGAAACAGAACCTAAAACACTTTCTATTGACCTCCATAAAAAAAATGTGACGCTCTCCATACAGTGAGGGGTTTTGGAAGCCATTTTTAAACCCCCCCCCCCCCCCTCCCTCCCATGCAGATGAAAGGGGCGCGCTACAATCCACATGTGGCGTCGGGTAGAATCCGACAAGTAAATTTTACATGTCGCGTGGAAGTCTATTCTGCGGTCTTTTGCACATGCCTGAAATCTGCGCATGCGCCACAGCCTATTTGCGCATGCGCCGTATATATCATGTGTAATAGGGGGCAGCAGAGACTTGGCGTTAGATGCTTTGGAGATGTAATTGAGGAACATGGTTTTTCAATATAGATAAGCGGGGAGAAAAAGGTCTTAACTATTTTAAAATAGCGTTGCTCAGTTTTCTGTGCTGCATCTAACACTAAATCTATGCCTGAAACCTGCGCATGCGTAACAGCTAATGTGGGTATGCGCTGTATGTATTGCACGCGCCTGCAATGGGAGTCAGCATAGATATAGTTATGTGAAAGGTTTTGTAGTTTTAACAAAAATAAGAAAAAAAATTCCCTTTTAATTATATTGAAACAGTGTTGAAGTCTCCATAAATGTAATTGAGCAACGCTCAGTCTGTGCTGCCACCTGTTGCACATGCCTGCGCGTGTGTATGCGCTGTATGTATTGGGCTCCTGTGCAATAGGGGATAGCATAGACTTGGTGTTAGTGTTACTCTTATGTCTGTGTAGCATCTAACACCAAGTCAGTGCTGCCCCTATTGCACGTGTGCACGTAATATACAGCGCATGCGCCCCTTAGCCATTATGCATGCGTGGATTTCAGGCTTGTGCAACAGGTCCGAGCATAGACTTGGTGTTAGATGCTGTCTAGACATGATTGAGCGACACTAACACCGAGTGTGTTGCCCCCCTATTGCACATGTGCGGGACATACAGCGCATGCGCAGATTAGCTGTTACGCATGCACAGATTTCAGGTATGTGCAACAGGTGGCAGCATAGATTTGGTGTTAGAGGCTCCATAGACGTAGTTTCCCCGTCGCGCTTTTTAAAACGACAGACGTCCGGCAGAATCTTTTGTAGTCGGCGGCATCTGTCGGGAACCTGATGCAGCTCTTTACCTGTGCAGGAGGCATATGCATGTGCGACTGTCAGTATTCATTTGCACCTCTGGTGTTCATCCTGAGCCTCCTGGTTCAGGAACAGAACAGTGGCAGCATGTTGGTTAATACATGTTCTTGGTGGGGTGTAGGGAGCGGTGGCCCCCTGTGTGTGACATGTTCCTGTGATGCCCCAGATACAGGGGGAGCGCTATATCCATCAGCTGCCGGGCGCCAGGTGGAGAGAATCGCTGGAGAGGGGAACCTGCCGATAAATCATCTGCGGCCGGGGGAGGCATCGGGGCCCCGCGGGGATGGATACGCCTGCTGCAGGAAGCGGAGGTTATACTATATAGATGCTTCATATAATAAAAAAAATAAATAAATCCCTTCCTAATATATAGTGCATTCCTCCTATCCCCCCCATAACATTAAGGCTATGCTGCCACCTGTCGCACATGCCTAAGAGCCGCGCATGCGCCATGTGTATTGGAGGGAGCACTTTTTAATTTCTAACATTTAGAGCATGCCTCCTATCTCCCATAACAGTCTGTGCTGCCACCTGCTGCACATGCCTAAAATCTGCGCATGCGCCATGTGCATTGGGGGAGGGGGGAAGCACTGGGCCCGGGATGGGGCTTTTTCTGGTGCTCAGTGTCGTCACTCTGTTGGGGAATCCAGTTTAAATGTGAATCGGGGTCATGGAGTCCGAAATGCGGGCGGGAAGAATAAAAGCCACAGTAAATCCAAGACCAAACAAGACCCCTTTTAAAGATGGAATGAAAATGAAGCTGTTCTTTAAAGGGGTTTTGCCAGGATCTCATTTCATACCTCCTGCATGCAGCTCTTCAGCTCGGGGCGCTCAAAAGGGGGGCGTGTGTGATTTTTTTTAAATTTGCATATGATGTAACCCGCGGGAGACATCCCCAGGTTTTTCCCCCCTCTCCGTATAGAGTTTTGAGTAGTTTTCAATTAGCTCAAAAAAAGTTTTTCCCCTCACACACAAGGGGTCCGGGGTTCAAATCCCTGCGGGAACCAAACCGTGGATTTTTTTTCCCCTTTTATCATGCGCAGACATTGAGGTTTTTTTTTTATTTATTTTGCATGTTTGACAATTACTAAGGAGCATAGAGGACGGATAAAGACGAAAACCGGGGGTTAAAAACCCTCCCGCAGGGAGTGTGTGTGATTACTAAGGAGACGAGGAGGGGTAAATGACGCACCTGGGTTGAACATCGCTGATATGTTTTGGTATTATAAGGTACAAGGACAGGAGTAAGGTGACGCAAGGGGGTTTTTTAAACCACTCCTCAGCAGGATGTGGTGATTACAAGGAGTACGGGGCGGGAGTAAAGACACACCGGGGTTTTTGAACATAGTAGCGCTGAGGAAGGGGATGTCCAGCTGTGCGCCCCGGCTGAGGGCTCTCCGCCCTGGTCGTATCCCCTGGAGCGACTGTAAACAATTGGGTCACTAAGGGGCACAAACCAAAAATGTGCAGAATTGTTAATAATGTGAATGTTTAAATGTTTGTTTAATTTACAAACTTTCCACGTCAATTTTACTTTGTGGCAAAACCCCTTTAAGAGAGGAATTTTAGGGGTACCCCATGGTGGTCGCGTTTGGGAATCGTCACCATACATGGTCGTGGTGTCCAGCATTTAGCTTCGCCCCAGCTTAGAGCAGGTGTTGCCTCCATCATGAGTCCGGTGTTGGTGGCTTTACCTCGCTCCGGCTGCCACCTGACATTGAGCACGCTATGATCTCTGGGTTCTTCGTCTCCTTGGTCTTGGAGACCATGAAGCTCCTGTTATCACAGAGGGTGTCATCGAATTCGAGTATCATTTGGAGCAGGGTGTAGTGATGGGGCTTGGGGTGGGGGCATCGGGCACTGGGCTCTTCACCACCCCATACTTGTGCCAGTTAGTCTATATTTTGGGCCTCACTGCTGCAACGCAAGGGGCAGAGGTGTTTGGAGAAACAAATCGCGAGTCAGGTGCACATACTTTTGGGAATGCAAATGGAAGAAATGGTCCCCGTGGTGTTGTGGAACATAATCAGGGGAGAGATGAACATACTTTTGGATAACACAAGGCAGGAAAGGGGTGCATGTACTTTCAGGAGCGAACATTGGAACAGGAGGTGCACATAATTTTAGTAGTGAGCAGGGGGTGCACATACTTTTCGGAGTGTGTAGTGGAGCAAGGGGTGCCTATATTTTTTGGAGCGTGGATTGGAGCAAGGGGTGCACATACTTTTGGGAGCACTAATTGGAGTAGGGGCTGCACATACTTTTGGGAGCACAGATTGAAAAGTATGTGCACCCCCTGCTCCAGAGTGTGTATTGGAGCAACGCGTGCCTCTATTTTTTGGAGCATTGATTGGTGGGGTGTATGAACTTTTGGCATCGTTGATTTCAGCAGGGGCGCACATACTCTGGTGAGCACAGAATGGAGCAGGGGGTGCACATAATTTTCGGAGTGTGGATTGGAGTAGGGGGTGCACATACTCCTGGGAGCACGGATTGGCTAGGGGTGCACATACTCCTGGGAGCATGGATTGGCTAGGGGGTGCACATACTTTTGGGAGCCTGGATTGGCTAGGGGGTGCACATACTTTTGGGAGCCTGGATTGGCTAGGGGGTGCACAGACTTTTGGGAGCCTGGATTGGCTAGGGGGTGCACAGACTTTTGGGAGCATGGATTGGCTAGGGGGTGCACATACTTTTGGGAGCATGGATTGGCTAGGGGGTGCACATACTTTTGGGAGCATGGATGGGCTAGGGGGTGCACATACTTTTGGGAGCATGGATTGGCTAGGGGGTGCACATACTTTTGGGAGCATGGATTGGCTAGGGGGTGCACATACTTTTGGGAGCATGGATGGGCTAGGGGGTGCACAGACTTTTGGGAGCGTGGATGGGCTAGGGGGTGCACAGACTTTTGGGAGCGTGTATTGCGGCTAGGGGGTGCACAGACTTTTGGGAGCGTGTATTGCGGCAGGGGGGTGCACAGACTTTTGGGAGCGTGTATTGCGGCAGGGGGGTGCACAGACTTTTGGGAGCGTGTATTGCGGCAGGGGGGTGCACAGATTTTGGGAGTTTTTTGCGGCAGGGGGGGTGCACAGATTTTGGGGATGTATTGGGCGGGGGGGGTGCACAGACTTTTGGGAGCGTGCATTGCAGCTAGGGGGTGCACAGACTTTTGGGAGCGTGCATTGCAGCACGGGGGTGCACAGACTTTTGGGAGCGTGTATTGCAGCAGGGGGGTGCACAGACTTTTGGGAGCGTGTATTGCGGCAGGGGGGGTGCACAGACTTTTGGGAGCGTGCATTGCAGCACGGGGGGCACAGACTTTTGGGAGCGTGTATTGCGGCAGGGGGGTGCACAGACTTTTGGGAGCTTGGATTGGCTAGGGGTGCACGAATTTTGGGAGCGTGTATTGCAGCAGGGGGGTGCACAGACTTTTGGGAGCTTGGATTGGCTAGGGGGTGCACAAAAACTTTTGGGAGGTGAAATTGCAGCAGGGGGGTTGCACAGACTTTAGGGACCGTGTATTGCGGCAGGGGGGTGCACAGACTTTTGGGAGCTTGGATTGGCTAGGGGGTGCACATACTTTTGGGAGCGTGTATTGCAGCAGGGGGGTGCACAGACTTTTGGGAGCGTGTATTGCGGCAGGGGGGTGCACAGACTTTTGGGAGCGTGTATTGCGGCAGGGGGGTGCACAGACTTTTGGGAGCGTGTATTGCGGCAGGGGGGTGCACAGACTTTTGGGAGCGTGTATTGCGGCAGGGGGTGCACAGACTTTTGGCACTGTGGCTCACCAGCCCTATCAGTCGCTGCAGAATCTTCCTGCCGCTCAGACTCCGCTCATCCTGATGAAATGTGGCAGAGCAGTCGGCGGCGCGCAGTTCTGGTTGTCATGGTAACCGCACTTATTTCATGCCGCCCACGAGCGATGTAACGTATCGCGGCGAGACCCGGGCGACCACAGCCCGAAATAGATGGGGGGGGGGGGGGGGTACAGTCACCAATCATCCGACGCCGCTGAACGCGCCAAATCTCTGACGCCCGGTTACATGTAGCACAAGCTAAATATATCTGCGCCCCGCCCGGTGCTCATTAATCTTATGGAGTGGGGCTGCAGCTTTGGGTGTGACTGGAGGACGACACAGAACGCTCCCTCTTACTGACCCATCGGAGATGACTCGCATCAATGAGGCGGCCATTGCTGGACCCCCCAATAATGGCGCAGATTGAGGGTCTCTTCCTCCCCCCCCCCCCCTCCCCTCCCCCATCCCTCCTCACAGGGCCGGGCTCCGAGCGGGATACAGGGATACATCCCCTGCTCTGTATCACAGCATCGCTGGACATGCAGGAGCCTGGGAAAGCTGGGGCTGCACCGTTATGTATAGGGGAGTCTGCAGCTACCAGGACCGCTGGGATCTGCGCCTGGGAAAGCTGGGTGACCAGCATTAGTTTCTCCGGGTGGGGGCCGCCCATGTATAGGCGGCCTGCAGATATTGAATAGCTTATAACAGCTGGGATCTGCTTCTGGGAAAGCTGGGTGACCACCATTACAGCTTACACTGAACTACTTATTCAACAGTACATTCCCTGTCAAGTAGGAACCTGGGAAATCTGGGTGACAATCATTACAGCTTACCATGACCTACTTATACAGCAACAAATCCCCTGCCAGATTGGGGCCTGGGAAAGCTGGGTGGATGCCTATCTAGGGGGTGGGCTGCCTGCCTATGTAATTGGTTAGAACAGCTGTGATCTGCTTCAGGGAAAGCTGGGTGATCACCATTACAGTTTCTCCAGGTGGGGGACACCCATGTATAGGATGGCCTGCAGATATTGAATAGCTTACAACAGCTGTGATCTGCTTCTGGGAAAGCTGGGTGACCCCCAATACAGCTTGCCCTGAACTACTTATACAGCAAAACATCCCCTGCCAGATTGGGGCCTGGGAAAGCTGGGTGTCCTATGTATAGGGTGGGCTGCCTGCCTTTGTAATAGGTTAGAACAGCTGTGATCTGCCTCAGGGAAAGCTGGGTGATCACCATTACAGCTTTTCCCCGACCCTACTTATACATAATCATCCCCGTCAGTTGGGGGCCTGGAAAGCTGGTGACTCCTCCATGTAATGTTAGAGTTTACTCTGCAGGTAATCAATAGGTTACGAGTAGCTGTGAGTCGCATCTGGAAAGCTGGGTGACTCCAGGTAACACATAGTGGTGTTTGCAGGTCTCTGGCATCAGATCAATGGGGATAGAGGAACAGTAGAGGCTCGGAGGAGACATTTTTGGGTGGTACCAGAAGTTTCTCAAGATGAGAAGACCATTGAATCTCCCTTGTTTGCTACGCTTCTTGGGCTCTGTTCACACGGCTGTTGCGGCGCCTTATTTTTCAGCGTCCGCCTTCTACTCTGCAGTTTGCAGACCGTTTATTGATGACGCGTTTCGGACGCCGCTTTGAACACTCCTTTGCTTCCTATGGGGAGTTTACTCACCGAAAACGGCTCCAGAACTTTAAGGTCAAGATAATAAGGGAGTAAAATACAGGGTTGTGGAGTCGGCAAGCCAAAGCCCCGACTCCCTCATACACGGCGCATGTTTAAGTGATAACGTTACTGTAGTAAAATGGTTACATCCGTCTGTTTTATTACGGTTTATATGCATCATCCAAGCTATTTAGGTAGAACAGACACTGACAAAGCAAAAGGTAACAATGTTTTTGATCTTTGAATGTGAGAAGAGACCTGGGATCAGATATGTCATAGACCCTGCATGAATCTGATCCAGAGCCCAGAAGGATTCAGGCAGAGCTTGAAAACTCAAAAAGGTGTATTTTGCCAAATACAAACCAAAATACAAATTAATTATTTTGATTTTTAGGCGCAAAACAGTAACAATGCAGTTACAGGAAAGATTCTGCAGAAACTACAGAAGCAGATCAAAATACTTGCACATTTATGTATAAGATAGGTAAGATGACTGTGTATATACAATTGCTCTTTGCATCAAACTAACTGGACCAACTTATTATATATTTTGGGAGTCGCTCCATTTTATTCCGACTCCTGCGAAATAGGCACCGACTCCACAGCCCTGGTAAAATCTGCGTCATGTGTCCGACAAGGCGGGTTTACATAGGAGTCAATGGGAGTGAGCGGGAGTCGTTTTCGGTGCCGGCAACCATCCGTGTGGTCCCCGCACTGTCACTGCGCATGGAGGGCGCTCTTGCTTTTTGTCTGTAGATCTAAAACCATCATGGGGCGGGAGTCGCTCTGCTCTGTCGCCAGCAGCCGGGTGACTGGATGCAGCAGAGTCGGCTCGGTTCAGTCTCTCTCTCCTGGCGCAGACGTGAAGCCGGGCATATTGTCTAGACAGAGTCCGGGCCGCGCAGCTGTGCGAGCCGCTGCGGATCTGCTGCCAGTGGCTTCCAGCGGATTTTCCTCATCGGTAACGAAATGTGACAAGCGTGCTTCCCCCTTCCACCCCCCCCCCCCCCCCCCCCCCAGCCCTGACGGGAGCGAGGATCTATTCCAGGAGGCTGGCGCCGGGGTCGCAGCACCGCAGAGGGGCCGCCGCCCTCCGTCCACTGCCGCCCGATTATTTCGACTTTTTAGTTGAAATTTTGTGCATTTTTTTTCGGTTTCTCCGTTCACATTCAAAGTTGCTTGGAAAAAAACAGGATGGTGGGGGGGGGGGGGAGTTGGCGTCCGCCCCCCCCCAAGCTCCCTGCTGTGCAGCTTAGGGTGTGATCGGAGCAGAAGAGCCAGGATTAGTCCTCGCAGAGGGATTGAGGGGATTACAGAGCGACCCGGCGGGTTATTTTTAGGTTTTACCAATTACATGCGGGTAGTTTTTCTTCAGTGGTCGTAGAGTTTGGGCCTCTGATGCTTCGTGGGTTGGGTTTGGTTTTCAGATTAGAAACACATTGCTGCTCTGGTCCAAGAACAGCGCCACCTCTGTCCACAGTGTGTATGTGGTACTGCAGCTCAGCCCCATTTACTTGAATTCCAGGCCCATGCGGTGAGTGGGGCTGAGGTGCAGTACCACATACACACTGTGGTCAGAGGTGGCGCTGTTCTTGGACCACAGCAGCCATGTTTTTTTTAATCCCTTTAAACCAGGGCTGGGAGTTCAAATCCTTTCCAAAAACAAAGGTGTGCCACAGCACCCCCAGTGTCCAAAGGACGTGTGTGGTACTGCAGCTTAGCCCCAATCACTGAAGTGGAAGCAAGCTGCAATTCCAGACACGACGCCTGAAGTGAATGGGGCTGACCTGCAGTACCTCACACGCCCACTGGACAGGGGTGGCGCTGTTCTTGGACCAAAGCTACATGTTTTTTAATCCCTTTAAACCAGGCCTGGGAGGTCCAATCCTTATCAAAAATAGGTGTGCCACAGCGCCCCCAGTGTCCAAAGGACCTATCTGGTACTGCAGCTCAGCCCCATTCACTGAAGTGGAAGCAAGCTGCAATTCCAGACACGACGCCTGAAGTGAATGGGGCTGATCTGCAGTACCTCATACAGCCATTGGACAGGGGTGGTGCTGTTCTTGGACCAAAGCAGTCATGTGTTTTTTAACCCCTTTAAACATCTTTGTTTTTGGACACCTAAGGATCTCCCAGGTCTGGTTTAAAGTGGTTAAAAAAAAAAAAAAGTGCTGCTTTGATCCAAGAACAGCGCCACCCCTGCCCAATGAGCGTGTGTGGTACTGCATATCAGCCCCATTCATCTAAGCTGCAATTCCAGACAAGACCCTGGACGTGGGGCTGAGCTTTAGTACCGCATACAGACTTACAGACTCGTTTCACAAGGGTGGTGCTGTTCTTGGACCAAAGCGGCCATTTATTTTTTTTTACCCCAGAACACCCCTGTCTAGTGTGCATGTGGTACGTCAGCTCGGCCCCATTCACTTGATGCTTCGTGGGTTGGGTTTGGTTTTCAGATTAGAAAAACATGGCTGCTGTGGTCCAAGAACAGCGCCACCCCTGTCCACAGTGTGCATGTGGTACTGCAGCTCGGCCCCATTCACTTCTTGGGTCGTGTTTGGAATTGCAGCTTGGTTCCACTGAAGTGAATGGGGCTGAAGCGGCCATGTTTTTTTTTTTTTTTTAACCCCTTGAAATCCATTCTGGGAGACTCCATAGTGGCTCTGTTTTTGAACAGGGTAGGATCTCCCGGGGGCTAAAAATAAAGGCAAGCCCTCTTGGGAGCCATAAAAGCGCCACCCCTGTCCAGAGTGTGTGTGTGGTACTGCAGCTTGGCCCCATTCATCTCCATGGAAGCAAGCTGCAATTCCAGACACGACCCCTGAAGTGAATGGGGCTGAGCTGCAGTACCACACATGTCTATTGGACAGGGGTGGCGCTGTTCTTAGACCAAAGTGGCCATTTTTTTTAACCCCTTTAAGTATCTTTGTTTATGGACACATAAGGATCTCCCATGCCTGGTTTAAAGGGGTTTGGTCCAAGAACAGCGCCACCCCTATTCATTGGGCGTGTGTGGTACTGCAGCTAAGCCCCATTTCCATCAAGAGACCCAAGCGGCCATTCCACACGCGACCCCTGAAGTGAATGGGGCTGAGTGAACGGCTTCTTAGACCAAAACGGCTTTGGTTTTTAACCCCTTTAAACCAGGCCAGGGAGATCCAGTCACATCTTTGCTTATCAAAAGGATAGGACTGGTCGGGTTTAATGAGGATAAAAAATGGCCTCAAGTCCAAGAACAGCGCCACCCCTGTCAAGAGAATCCGTGGGGTACTGCAGCTCAGCCCTATTCCCCTCATGGGTCATGTCTGGAATGAGGCTGAGCTGCAGTACCACACACGTCCTTTGGGCAGCGGTGGTGCTGTTCTTAGACCAAAACAGCTTTGGTTTTTAAACCAGGCCAGGGAGATCCAGTCACATCTTTGCTTTGCCAAAGGATAGGATCTCCCAGATCTGGTTTATTTGGGTTAAAAAAAAAAAAAAAATGCCACATTAGTCCAAGAACAGCGCCACCCCTGTCTAGTGAATCTGTGGGGTACTGCAGCTCAGCCCTATTCAACTCATGGGTCATGTCTAGAATGGGGCTGAGCTGCAGTACCACATACATACTGTGGACAATGGTGGCGCTGCTCTTGAGTAAAACATGGCCGCTTTGGTCCAAGAGCAGCGCCACCCCTGTCTAAATGGCCTTTATGGTACTGCTGCTCAGCCCCACTCGCTTCATGGGCAGTGTCTGAGGTCATTGAAGTGAATGGGGCTGAGCTGCAGTACCACATGTGCACTTTAGACAGGAGTGGCGCTCTAGGTCTGATCCTGCCTTGTCATTGGGCAGGAAAGGTGACCTCCACATCTCCTATATACTGTGCATCCCCTGAGGGCGAGCTCCCAAATACATAGAGGGTGTCAGAACTTCTGCAATGTCCGAGTGCAGACAGTGACCCAGCGGGGGTGTCTGGGCTAGATGCAGAGCTCACTGTTCCTGCAGCTCTGGATGTAACTAGAGTATGGCACCGGTCAGTGCAGTGGTGGATGGCACACAGAAGTTTTCCGCCTCGTCAGGAGCGCCCGGGGCACTTTTGCTGGCTTCGCTTTTTTTTTGGCTGCTTTTTAAGTTCCCCCTTGTTGGACACTTTGGCCTCCCCCTTGGTACTTTAGGCAGCGATGCGCGAAATCTCTGCAGCGTTCATTAAGAGACTCGGCTGAATGTAAATGGACGAGACCCCGGATAAGAGGGGAGAGCGCCGCGCGCTTACATAACCGCAGAGTGCGCGGCTGCTCGCCGCCTGAAAGTAGGTCACAGAGCTGGAGAGTCTCTGCTACACGTTCACGGTCTGATTAAAAGAAGAGAGGGGGGGGGGGCGGCGGCGGCAAGACCCCCGCAGCTTTATTCCTCTTAATCGGCGGGCCCGGCTTCTGCTCTGTCATCAGCAGGAGGATTTGGGTAATCGCATAGAGGGCCACAGCATGCAAGGCAGTCAGTGCTACACATCTGCTCAGCCTGAGCCTCCTGGTTCCTGAATAGAAATGCAGTGAAGACTGACATAGTATATATGTACGGTGACCGGATCCCCTCCATGGCGGCATATATGTACGGTGACCGGATCCCCTCCATGGCGACGTATATGTATGGTGACCGGATCCCCTCCATGGCGGCGTATATGTATGGTGACCGGATCCCCTCCATGGCGGCATATATGTACGGCGACCGGATTCCCTCCATGGCGACGTATATCTATGGTGACCGGATCCCCTCCATGGCGACGTATTTTACGGGAACGCGATCCCCCTCCATGGCGGCGTATATGTACGGTGACCGGATTCCCTCCATGGCGGCGTATATGTACGGTGACCGGATTCCCTCCATGGCGGCGTATATGTACGGTGACCGGATTCCCTCCGTGGCGGCGTATATGTACTGTGACTGGATCCCCTCCATGGCGGTGTATATATGTACGGTGACCGGATCCCCTCCATGGCGGCGTATATGTACGGTGACCGGATCCCCTCCATGGCGGCGTATATGTACGGTGACAAGTACCCCTCCATGGCGACTATATGAACGTTTGACAGGATCCCCTCCAGGCGAAGTATAAATGTATCGGTACCGGATCCCCTCCATGGCGGCGTATATGTACGGTGACCGGATCCCCTCCATGGCGGCGTATATGTACGGTGACCGGATCCCCTCCATGGCGGCGTATATGTACGGTGACTGGATCCCCTTCGTGACGGTGTATATATACGGTGACTGGATCCCCTTCGTGACGGTGTATATATACAGTGACTGGATCCCGTCCATGGCGGTGTGTAAATATACAGTGACCGGATCCCCTCCATGGCGGTGTGTAAATATACAGTGACCGGATCCCTTCCGTGGCGGTGTGTAAATATACAGTGACCGGATCCCTTCCGTGGCGGTGTGTAAATATACAGTGACCGGATCCCCTCCGTGGCGGTGTGTAAATATACAGTGACCGGATCCCCTCCGTGGCGGTGTGTAAATATACAGTGACCGGATCCCCCTCCGTGGCGGTGTGTAAATATACAGTGACCGGATCCCCTCCGTGGCGGTGTGTAAATATACAGTGACCGGATCCCCCTCCGTGGCGGTGTGTAAATATACAGTGACCGGATCCCCCTCAGTGACGGTGTGTAAATATACAGTGACCGGATCCCCCTCAGTGGCGGTGTATATGTACAGTGAAGGAAATAAGTATTTGACCCCTTGCTGATTGTTCCTGTCTTTGTCAGCAGGAAACTTACACAGTCTCTAATTATAAGGGTCGGTTCATTTTAACATTGAGAGAGAGAATATGCAAAATAAAATCCAGAAAATCACATTGTATAAATTTATTTGCTTTTTGCTGAGAGAAATAAGCATTTGATCCTCTGACAAATGAGACCTAATACTTGGTGTAAATACCCTTGTTGGCAGCACAGCAGTCAGAGGTTTTTTGTAGTTGATGATGAGGTTTGCGCACATGTCAGGAGGAGTTTTGCTCCTCTCCTCTTTGCAGATCATCTCTAAATCATTAAGGATTTATATGAGGTCTGTTCGCTTGGCAACTCGGGCTTTTCATTCCGTCCACAGAGTTTTCTATGGGATACGCTCTGGACACTGGCTAGGCCACTCCATGACCTTATGTTCTTTTCCTTTTTGAGCCGCTCCTTTTGTGGCCCTGGCTGTATGTTTGTGGGTCATTGTTCTTGTTGAAGATCCACCGACCACCCATTTATTAATGGCGGTGAACAAGTCCTGTGCCCTAGCAGAAAACCACCCCCAAATACATCATGTTTCCCTTCCCCCTCCATGCTTGACAGGGGACAGTGTTCTCAGGTCAAAGCCAGCAATTTCTCTTCCTCCCAAACACAGCCGAGTTGAGTTAATGCCAAAGAGCTCATTTGGTCTCCTCCGACCACCAGCACCTTCTCCCAATCACTCCCAGAATCCTACCAGGTGTTCATTGGCAAACTCAGAGGCCTGCACATGCGCCTTCTTGAGCAGTGGACCTTGTGGCGGCACTGCAGATAATAAACCAATACAGCGTAAGTGTTCCCAATGGGTTTTCTTGTAGACTGTGGTCCCCCAGCTGCCTGGAGCTCATTAATCAATAACCCCCCCGTTTAGTTTTTAGGCTGAACTTCCACCTTCCTCATGACCAAGAAGACCCCAAGAGGTGAGATTGTGCACGGTGCCCCAGATCAATCATCTTGTGTTTTCTTCCATTTTCTTACTATTGCACCAACAGTCGTCTCCTCCTCACCCAGCGTCTTACTTATGGTTTTGTAGCCCATTCCAGCTTTGTGCAGGTCTATGGTCTTGTCCCTGACATCCTTAGAAAGCTCTTTGTTCTCGCCCAATGTTGTAGAGGTTTACAGTCTGCGGAGTCTGCGAACAGGTATTCCCTTTTTTATAAGGGTGACTATGGTAAGACAGTGTCTGTAATACAGGGAACGAGGTGATTAGGAGTCTAACTGGTCTGTAGGAGCCAGAACTCTTAATGGTTGGTAGAGGGTCAAATACTTATTTCTCTCAGCAAAATGCAAATTTATATAATTTATACAATGGGATTTTCCTGGAATCTTACTTTGGATAATCAATCCTCAATGTTAAAATTAAATGACTCATCATGTCTTTGTCAGGGGAACTATACAATCAGCGAGGGGTCAAATACTTATTTTCCTTTATTGTATTTGGTGACCGGATCCCCTCCGTGACATTATATATGTATGGTGACCAGATTCCCTTCCATAATGGTGTATATATACGGTGACCGGATCCCCTCCCTCTCTGTGTGTGTGTGTTAAGTATTATATGTGTGTAAAATATATATATATATTATATATATAATAAAAATATATATATAATATATATATATATAATCATATATAAATATATATATTTATTTATTAATCCCCTCTGACTGTGTAATATACACGTGACCTGGACCCCCTTCCATGACTATATATAAACATATTTATATATATATATATATATATAATATATATATCTATATATATATATATATAATGACAGGATCCCCTCCGTGTCGGTGTATCTGTACGGCGTGCGGATCCCCTCCATGACCGTGTATATGTACGGTGACTGGATCCCTCTATGTGAAATATTACAGTGGCGATCCCCCCTTCCATGATGGTAACATGACTTTGCTCTTCTTTTCAGATCACTTCGGATCGCCCGGGGATGAACCCGTCCTGGCAGATCTTCTCCTCCCTCCAGCAGTGCAGGTCTGCCCGGCCTTCACTCCGCAGCTCCCCGGTAAGAGGCTATATATAACCGGGCTGCACAGGGAGCCTGACAGCTCATTCATCATCAGCAGATGCCAGCCATAAATCACTGCCCGCTGCTCCTCCTACTGGGGGTCCTACTGATACCCCTACTGGTCGGCCCCACTCTCCCCATGCTGTGTGCATCTTTCTACTGGGGGTGCGAGAGGCCTGATTGGGGGTCCTACTGATACCCTCATTATCAGACGTATGCTGGCTTCCTGCATTCATGATGGGGGAGGGGGGGTCCTACTGATGCCTTCATTCTACGCCAGCCCAGCTGCCCCATGTACATCATCTTGGGGGGTTTCCCCACTGCCCCCAATTGGTCGGCCCCACTCTCCCCTCTATGTGCATCTTTCTACTGGGGGTGCAGGCAGCTTGATTGGGGGTCCTACAGATGCCCTCATCACCAGACATTCGCCCTTATTGACACCCCTATTGGTTGGCCTGACTTTTCCTCTGCTACATGCACCTTGCCACTGGGAGTGCAAGCAGCCTGATTGGGGGTTCTGCTGGCACCCCTATTGGTCGGCCCCACTCTCCCTTTGCTATATGCATCTTTCTACGGGGGTGAAAAGGGGCCTGTTTGGGGGGCCCTATGACCCCATTGGGTGGGCCCCACTCACCCTCGCATATCATCTTTCTACTGGGGGGCAGGCACTTGATTGGGGGGCCCAAAAGGATCCCCTCATCCCCGAAATGCTGACTACCTGATATCGTGACGGGGGAGCAGGCAGTTGATTGGGGTCCTACGGTGCCCCTCCCAGAAATGCTGGCCCCCCTGCATTTTGTGATGGGGGGTGCAGGCAGCTTGATTGGGGGGTCCTACGGATGCCCTCCTCACCAGACATATGCTGGATACCTGGGTTCACGATAGGGGTGCAGGCAGCTTGAGTGGGGGGGGGGGGGTCCTACGGATGCGCTCATCACCAGCCATATGCGGCCTACCTGCAAATTCGTGATAGGGGTGCAGGCAGCTTGATTGGGGGGTCCTACGGATGCCCTCATCACCAGACATATGCTGGCTACCTGCATATTCGTGATAGGGGAGCAGGCAGCTTGATTGGGGGGTCCTACGGATGCGCTCATCGCCAGACATTCTGGATACCTGCATATTCGTGACAGGGGTGCAGGCACCCTGAATGGGGGGTCCTACGGATGCCTTCATTCTACGCCAGCCCAGCTGTCCCTCTGCTGCATGCATCTTATTGAGGGGTGTCCAGCTGATACCCCTGTTACCTGTCATCTGCCGACCTGAGTAAAAGGGATTAAATTTAGAATTAAGAAACTGGCTGCTCCCCCAGGACCGCACAGTCCAGCGCGTCAACCGGGACACGCCCCCCCCTGTCCAGAGGTTTTTATGTGGTACTGCAGCTCGGTCCCATTCACTTCCATGGAAGCAAGCTGCAAGTCCCGTTTTACCCCTAAGTGAAAGGCTGGCTGCAGACCCCACACAACCGTGGACAGGGGTAGAGCTGTTTTTTGGATGACGGCAGCCATTTTCTTTTTATGTACAATGTGCAGCCACTTTAACACTGGGAGATTGTCTGGCAGGCGTGACGCACACAGGGCTGTGACAGGAGAGGACGGTTCAAGGACTCCGGTCGCTGCAGATTTCAGTGATTGTGAGCGCGTCTCCACAGCTTGTCGGGAGTCGCGCTGTTTGTTCGAATCTCCATCAAGTCCCCGACTCTCACCGTGATATAATGGAGCTAATAAGATGACAAAATCTCTTATATAGATCTATAGCTCTGACCCCCCTCAGTCTGCAGCACGAGGAGGGTCGAGCTGTCAAACCCTCAGGCTGTGCTTTATGTGCAGATCAATGCAAGTTATTGTCCTCTGTTGTCAGCCATTTCTAGCTTGGAAAAGGCTGTAGTGTTTGTTAATGGGAAAGCTTAAGATGCAAATCTCCCTTTAATATAATCACCAATTCAGATCACATTACTTACTGTCGATTGTTACTCCTGTATTATCCCCCGAGCCACTCCTATTTTTGCGGTGCAGTCCCTGTGTACATACATTATTATCCTGTACGATCCGGTTTTTCCTGTATTTCCTCCCCGAGCTGCGCTCGCTTTCTCGGGCAAATCACTGACAAATTAATTACCCCTGATCCCGAGTTACATCCCCGTATTATCCTCCAGATGCGCTCGCTATTCTCTGGGGCATCACTGACATACATTACTATCCTGTACTGTCCGATTACATCCTGTATTATCCTCCAGAGCTGCCTCACATTCTGCTGGTGCAGTCACTGTACATACATTATTTTCCTGACATTGGGTTTACCCTGTATTATCCCCAGAGCTGCACTCACTATTCTGGGGTTTCAGTCATGTCATACATTTTCTTTCCCGTACTATCCTAGTTACATCCGATACCTCCAGACTGCCCCTCGCATTTTGCTGGTGCATTACTGTTACATACATTACTTATCCTGTACGATCCCAGTTCATCCTGTATTATCCTCCCGAGCTGCACTCACCCCCCCCCCTTTTTGTGGTGCAGTCACGTGTACAACATTACTTATCCTGTACTGACCTGATTACATCCGTATTATACTCCAAGCTGCACTCACTATTCTCTGGGGCATCACTGTACATACATTATTTATCCTGTATGACCTGATTTTCATCCGTATTATCCTCCCGAGCTCACCCACTATTCTGCTGGTGCAGTCACGTTACAACTTTCTTTCCTGACTGATCCAGTTACATCCTGTATTATCCTCCAGAGCTGCGCTCACTATTCTGCTGCAGGTGGTGTCACAATGTGATGGTGGCCAATTTCCTGTTAAGTTGTAATAAAGATTATTCCATTTGGCCAGCCGCCAGTCTATAGGTGACTGCACTCCTGTAGGTGTTGGTGTGGCTGGAGCGCTGCAGACACCCCGTGTAGGGCGCGTCCAGCACTTGTCATGATTGGAGGGGAGGGTTGTATCCCTGCATGTAGCTTCATACTCAGTATGTTCTGTTCTCTGCAGGAGCCGCCTTTGATGACGGGTGGCTGACTGACTCCTACTCTAAGTCTGTAGACACCGACACACCCAGGGGACGCTCGAGAAAAACACCGGGGAAAGATTGACCCTCCATACTGTTATAAAGCTGCGCTGTATTATCAGAATTGCCCTATGGATGAGTTGTCATGGTGGTGGGGGTCTACCTGTCAGGATCCTGATGCCTCTTGCCCATAGAACAGAATGGAGAACACAGCGCTCCCCTGTACTAGGAATCCCCCTGAACAGAAAGGAGAAAAAAGCGCTCCCCTGTCTGGAACTCCCATAGGGTAGAAGGAGACACAGCGCTCCCCTGTACTTAAACTCCCATAAACAGAATGGAGAAAAAGCGCCCCCTTACTGGAACTCCCATGGAACAGAATGGAGAACACAGCGCTCCCCTGTACTGGGAACTCCCATAGAACAGAATGAAGAGTTGTGCACATGTGCGACCAGCTCCGAGTTAGGACTTTTGGGTGCTGTTTCCCAGATAGTACCTGCGTGATCTATTTGCCAGCACAGCACATGTTGGGGCCACCCCTTTAACCCTGATTTCAGTGGGAGTGGTGCAATGCTTCATTTATCCTGTGGTGGCGCTGTTAGGAAATTGAACGTCAGGTTCCCTCACTGATCCAAGGTGATCAGGTTATTCCAAGGTGACCCTTTTGGTCTTCTGAGGACATCTCTGAGATGTGCTTCCCTGTTTGCAGGCCTGAAGCCCGAGGCTGCACCACTGAAGGTGTCCCTATTTCTGGGGGGGGTAGTGTTGTCATCAGTGCCATCTGCTTTAATGTTCTTTTACCTGCCTGCCTGTGCCCGTCCTGTCATTTTGTGGGTGAATCCCCTGGATTTCGGCGGGACCTTGTGTATGGAGCTATTGGTGACTCATCTGTATGTTCTCTTTGTAGCCACCTATGGGGAAACTCCGAGCGACGAATCCGCAAAGCAGCCGTTCAACATTTCTCAGAGCGATCCGAATTCACACATATGGCAACCGACGGCCATGGAGCAGTATGAGCTGGGCCCCCACAATGCATCAGGTGAGCGCAAGGCTTGGCCTCTGTCCACACGATTCCCATTGACCTCAGTAGAAAACGTGTGTAAGTTTACTACTGATGTCAGTGGGGACGGCTAAAATCCGTGTGCAATATACACCCAAAACCTCTGTATGGGTATTGCATGTGCACGAACGAGTCACACAGCCATGGAAGGAAAATGGCAAATGGGGTACTCGCTTCTGATGTCACTCGGGGGTGCCCTCGCTTCTGGCGTCACTCGGGGGTGCCCTCGTTTGGCTCATGGGGGTCCCTCGCTTCTATGTCACTCGGGGGTGCCCTCGCTTCGGCGTCACTCGGGGGGGCCCTCGCTTTTTGGCGTCACTCGGGGGGCCCTCGCTTTGGCGTCCCCTCGGGGGTGCCCTCGCTTCTGGCGTCACTCGGGGTGCCCTGCTTCTGGGGGTCACTCGGGGGGCCCCGCTTCTGGCGTCACTGGGGTGCCCCGGTTCTGGCTCACTCGGGTGCCCTCGCTTCTGGGTCACCGGGGTGCCCTGCTTCTGGCGTCACTCGGGGGGGCCTCGTTCGGGTCACTCGGGGGTTCCCCCCCCCGCTTTGGCGTCACTCGGGGGTGCCCTCGCTTCTGGCGTCACTCGGGGGTGCCCTCGCTTCTGGCGTCCCTCTGTGGTGCCCTCGCTTCTGGCGTCACTCGGGGGTGCCCTCGCTTCTGGCGTCACTCGGGGGTGCCCTCGTTTTTGTCCCCAGCGGTTTAGACATTGATGCCTATGTTGAGTTATGTTGAAGTCACCACATTCCCCTGTGATACAAGCCGGGCACTGATTACTTTATATTGTATCGGGGTCAGATCCTCAGTGATGAGGAGATGATAGAATACAATATTTACAACAATGTGAGGGGTGTACTTATTTTTGTGAGAATGTATCTTTTCAGTACAGGATAAGTAATGTATGTACAGAGACTGCACCAGCAGAATAGTGAGTGCAGCTCTGGAGGATAATAAGGATGTAAAAGGGTCAGTCAGTAAAAATTATGTACAGTGACTGACCAGCAAATAGTGAGTCAGTCTGGAGGATTAAGGGTTTAACTCAGGGTTTATACAGGAAAGTAATGTATGTACAGAGACTGCACCACAGAATAGTGGCACAGCTCTGGAGGGTAATACAGATGTAACTCAGGGTCAGTAAGGATAAGAATGTATGTAAGTGACTGCACCAGCAGAATATGAGCGTAGCTCTGGGGGATAATACAGGATGTAACTCAATCAGTACAGGATAAGTAATGTATGTACAGTGATTTGAAACCAGCAAATAGTGATGCAGCTCTGGGGGATAATAAAAGGGTGTAACCCAGGACAGTACGGGATAAGTAATGAAATGTACATTAAACTGCACCAGCGAATATTGAGTGCAGCTCTGGAGGATAATACAGGGATGTAACTCAGGATCAGTACAGGATAAGTAATTTTTAGGGTAAAAGGTGCCCGCACCAGCAAAAAATGGGAAAAGTGCAGCTTTTGGAGGGTAATAAAGATGAAAAATCAGGATCAGTACGGGATAAGTAATGTAGGGTACAGTGACTGCCCCAGCAAATTTAGTGAGTGCAGCTCTGGGGGGTTTAAATACAAGATGAAACTCGGGATCATTACAGGATAAGTAATGAAATGTACACAGTGACTGCACCACAGAATTTTGACCCGCAGCTCGGGGGTATAATACAGGATGTAACTAAAGGACCAAAACAGGATAATTTAATTTTATGTACAGTGACTGCCCCAGCAAATATTGAGGGGAGCTCGGAGGGTAATACAATGTAACTCAGGATCATTTAACAGGATTAGTAATGTATTTACATGACTGCACCAGCAGAATAGTAATTTCAGCCTGGCGAAAAATCGGGAATGTAACTCAGGATAAATTACAGGTTTAAAAGAAATGTATGAAACAGTGACGGGCACAGCAAATATTTGATGCAGCTCTTGAGGATAATAAGGATGATTTAATGTATGTACAAAGTGACTGCACCAGCAAAATAGGAGCGCAGCTCTGGGGGGTAAAAAAAGGATTTTAACCCAAGGATCATTTAAGGAAAAGGGAAAATGTTTTGTACAGTGACGCACCAGCAAAAAGTGAGCGCAGTTTGGGGGGGGTAATATGGGATGAAACCCTCGGGATCATACAGGATAAGTAATGTATGTACAGTGACTGCACCAGCAGAATGGGGGGGGGGACGCAGCTCTGGAGGATAAAACAGGATGTAACTCAGGTCAGTGCAGGATAAGTAATGTATGTTCAGGGACCACCCAGCAGAATAGTGAGTGCAGCACTGGAGGATAATACAGGATGTAACTCGGGAAATCATACAGGAATAAGAAAATGAAATTTTACATGACTGCACCACCCCAAATAGTGAGTGCACCCCTGGGGGATAATAAAAGGATGTAACTCGGGAAATCAGTTCGGGAAAAGGGTAATGTTTTGTAAACAGTGATTTCACCAGCAGAATAGTGGGGCGCAGTTCGGGGGGTTTAAATACAGGACCCTAACTAAAGGATCAGAAACAGGATAAGAAATTTATGTGCAGTGACGCCCCAGAAATAGTGAGCGCACTCTGGAGGAAAATTTCCGATGTAACTCATTATCAGTACGGGGAAAAGTAATGTATTTTGCATGCCCTGCCCCCGGCAGAATAGTGAGCGCACCCCTGTAGGGTAATCAGGATAAGAAATTTTAAGGGGAAAACAGGGGACTCATCTTTTGCTTGAATCGAGTTTTTCTTTTTTTTTTGGGGGGGGGGGGGGGGTTCTGTGTGCAGTTTTGTTAATGTGACCTAAGGTGACCTTCCTAAATTATCCTCTGCTGCAGTCTGGGGGTCTCTGGCCTCTGGGCTGTGATAGAGGAGCGCCCTTCTGCACATATTTCCCCCTAAACCGCAGTAGAGTGGTCAAATTTTGCTCCTGCTTCTTTTTGGGTCCCTTGTATTTATGGGGGGGCCCTTTGGGTTTTGGGGAGGGGGGCAGGGCTTGGGGGGGATTAGGACCGGCCCCCTAGTTTCAGACATAGTGATCGTTCCTCTGCGGCTTGTCATGCGTGGTCCCTTAAAAGCTCGCCCCCCGCAGCGTCCCTCATTTCCCCCAATTCACTTTTAATCACCCGGAAGGGCCCCGGCCCCCCCCAGGGGCTGCTGAAAACCCCCTTCTCGGTCCTTTAGGACCCGAAGCGCTGACTCACGCCCGGCTGGAAAACAATTTTTTTTTCTCCTTTTCCTTTTCGTAAAAAAACCCCCAAACTTTTTCCCGGGTCCCCGGGGTCCCCCTGTTGTAAGCCCCACTTCCCCCCGTGATTTTCACGCCCGCAGCTGGAAACCCCCGGGGTGGGAGGGTTTCCCCGGGAGGGGGGCTTCTGGGTCTTTTAAAGCTGCCCCGGGGTTTAAGTTTTCTCCGTAGTTTCTTGCTTTCTCCCTCTTTTCGCCTTTTGCGGCCGGGCTATCCTGAGACTTGTAGTTCCCCCCTCCCCTCAGTAGAGGGACGGCCGGGGGTCTGTAAGTCTTGGTTGTACATCTTTTTGTCTGCGTTTCAGAACATGAAGAGCAGCGGCTGAAACCTGAAGAGTCGCCGTTTGATGCTTTCCCATCTACAGAAAGTCAACTTCTACCCGGATTGGGACGTCCTTATCTGAAGGAACGTGATGGAGGTAAGGGGAACTCCAGTTTTTGCTGGTCGTACATATTACATGGCTGTCGGGGGGGAGGGCGTGTAGCCTGCTCCTTGTGGTCTTTGACCTCTGGTAGGGCTGGGAGACCACCATGTATGGGAGCCAGCCAACTTGGTATCGGTGGGTTTGGCCGTCATCTTAGGTGGGTTCACATCTGCGTCGGAAGTTAAGTTGGGAACCTCACGCAGTGGTGGGACCCGTCCATTTACTGACCGATGGTCTCTGTTGCCTATAGTAGACGCCATTGGGTGTCCGCTGTGTTGATGAGGAAAAATTGGTCTCTTCTTTCCCGTCATTCCTGACCGAACTTGCGACCAAAGTTCCAAACCGAACCTCCGACACCGATGTGAAGCCACCTTAATGTGTGTGGCCACCTAAACGTCTGCTGGTTGCCATATACATTAGGTGACGGTCGGGTGACGGCTTGTTTAGTCAACGACTAGTTAGCCCCTCGGGCCCGCTCCTTTGTTAGCCCCTCGGGCCCGCTCCTTTGTTAGCCCCTCGGGCCCGCTCCTTTGTTAGCCCCTCGGGCCCGCTCCTTTGTTAGCCCCTCGGGCCCGCTCCTTTGTTAGCCCCTCGGGCCCGCTCCTTTGTTAGCCCCTCGGGCCCGCTCCTGTGTTAGCCCTTGAGCCCCGTTTTCGACTTCTGCTGTCTGGGACGTCTCGGGAGAGAACCATCAGGCCGTGTTCACACGACTTATTCCCGACGGATTTGTGAGCCGGATTGCGCTCACAAATCCGCCATGAATAAGGGGCGGGACCGGGGTGGGGCCGGAGCGCGGCCCCATAGACAATGCATTGTTTACGGCGCTTCTGCGCCGTAAATAATGTGCATGTCACTTTCTCCCCCCCGCAGCGGATTTGCCAAGCGGGGAGGAGCGACGGAATCCCACTGTTCTCTATGGAGAGCAGTGGATTACCGTAATTACTCCAACGGATTGGCGCCGTACTGCAGCGCAAATCCGGCGCGCAGTACGGCGCCAATCCGCGGCAAAATAAGCCGTGTGAACGAGGCCTAAGATGGTTAGCCATTGGGTTTTTTTTTTGATAGTTGAGAATCACAAAAGAAACGTGACCTGTGAACGCAGCCTCGATGGGATTTGTCCACTTTGGAAGAAAGTCGAACGGGAGATCCTGGGGCGGGGGGGCACTTGTAAAAGAAAAAATCCTGAACTCTCCGTCTACTAGTTCCGCGCCGCGTCCGACCGTTCTGTTTTCCTTCTTGAACTTGTGAATGGACGCGTCGCCTCCCACGCTGGCATTTGGAAGAGACACGGCTTTGAACATTGCTATAGTTTGGAGACACGTGACCACCGCAGCCAATCGGCAACTGTAGCGGTGACGTCTCTGTTCGGAAGTTTAAGATTGAATACGCAAGATGCGGCGCTGAGACCGGGGGCCAGAGGGGGGTCGGTCAGTTTTTTTTTTTTTTTTTTTTTTTTTTTTTACCGGAGTCTCGGGAGCAAATTGTTTGATTTCCTTACAAAGTGGAGAACCCCTTTAAATGGGTCAGCTAAACGCTTCTGTCATTTGTGCAATCATTAACCTACTTGGCCCTGACATGTTGGGCCGTAGACCAGGATCAGGTTACGTCTGTAGCCCTCAGCAGATAAGTGGTGTTGGCCACTTATCTCCAGTAGCTGCTTGGCCGGTCTGGTTCTGCGGGTCGTGAAGCACTTGTGGATCACGCCTGTTACTTTACTCATCTCTAAATTTTTCCAAGTATGTTCTGATAGCTGAAGCCTGAGGCTCACGAACGGCCGATGCAACTTGCAATAGACCCTCCTGTCCCACGTCCTGGTGATGGTCAGGTGTGAGGGGTGAACGGGTGCGCGGACTCTCCATGCTGTTCTGTGGGAGTTAGGAGTCCTGCTGCACACACGTAGATGATCAGATTCTAAGAGAAATCAATTTTTTTTTATATGGGTTTTATTTCAAATTCCTAAGGAATTACTGTAAATCTCTCTTTTTTGTAGGAGTTTTTCTTCTTATATGAATTGGCCGGATCTAATTTAGGTGCCTTTAACCGCATTTAGGGGGAAGGAATGCTTTACAGGCGGGGGCGACCATTTGACCTTTTTTATAAAGGTGTTTGCAGTGTACCTGTGAGAAGGTAATGTGCGGGAAAGGGGGAGGTGTCATTCTATAGTGAATGGTGGATCCTGTTTTTCTATATAATAGGTGTTTTCCTGTCAGTGAAATCCTGCCTGTGAGAAAGGGGACTGCAGGAAGTGATCTCTACAGAACAGGAGGTGTCGGTCTATAGTGAATGGTGGATCCTGTGTTATCTATAGGTGTTACCTGTCAGTGTAATACTTGTCTGTGATGAGGAGACTGCAGGGAAGTGATCTCTAAAGAACAGGAGTGCAGTCTATAGTGAATGGTGGATCCTGTGTTTTTCTATATATAGGGTTAGTCAGTGTAATCCTTTTCTGTGATGAGGAGACTGCGGGAAGTGATCTCTACAGAACAGGAGGTGTCAGTCTATAGTGAATGGTGGATCCTGTTATCTATATATAGGTGTTACCTGTCATTGTAATCCTGCCTGTGATGATGAGACAGAATGTTGTATAAGTAGTGATCGGCTGCAGTGTTGCACCTTGTATTTGCACCTGGAGGAGGCTCCGCTATGGTCCGGTGCGCCGCCTCCACAATGCACCTGCCGGTGTCACACCCACCCCACTTCATCCAGTCTTCCGTTATCTGCAGGTAACTTCATCTACTTTTTATTTTCTCCACCAGATGATTTGCTAAAGTCTGATCTCTACCATCAAGACGTAACTTCTACCTCCACTGAGGGCCCCGACCGAACTACTGAAAATTATGCGCATGAAAGTCTCAACAGCCCCACCGTCGCTGCAGATTGTCAAGACCAAGCGGCCTTCGTCCTCCACCCTGTGGAAAGCGATCTACCTGAAGAAGATATCCATGCCGAGCAGGTGACTCCTCACACCTGTATTGAGGCCCCTCCGTCCCCGATTTCTCCCCAGGCCCCTGGATCGCCCCTGGACTCACCTGTCAAACAGTTCCCCGCTGAGATCCAGGCAGAAGAACCTCTTGGAGCCTCGGTCCAGGAAGAAGGAAGTCCCGACGGCTCTGCTGCTTTAGACCAGGAGTCTGCAGCCTCCTCCCCGGCTGAGGAGATTGAGGAAGCAGAAGATCTGACCCCCTCTATTGCATTGGTCCAGGAAGAGGAGGTGCCAGCTGCTTACGCCGCATGGGTCCGGGATACAAAGGTGCCAGCTTCTCCAGTTGCATTGGTCCAGGAAGATGAGGCGCAATCTTCTTCCATTGGATTGATTCAGGAAGACGAGGTCCCGGCGTCTCCTGTTGGATTGGTCCAAAAAGACAAGGTCCCGGCGTCTCCTGTTGGATTGGTCCAAGAAGACAAGGTCCCGGCCTCTCCTGTTGGATTGGTCCAAGAAGACAAGGTCCCGGCCTCTCCTGTTGGATTGGTCCAAGAAGACAAGGTCCCGGCGTCTCCTGTTGGATTGGTCCAAGAAGACAAGGTCCCGGCCTCTCCTGTTGCATTGGTCCAGGAAGACAAGGTCCCGGCGTCTCCTGTTGATTGGTCCCAGGAAGACAAGGTCCCGCGTCTCCATGTGGATTGGTCCAAGAAGACAAGGTCCCGCCTCTCCTGTTGGATTGGTCCAAGAAGACAAAGGTCCCGCTCTCCTGTTGGATTGGTCCAAGAAGACAAGGTCCCGGCCTCTCCTGTTGGATTGGTCCAAGAAGACAAGGTCCCGGCCTCTCCCACTGGATTGGTTTCTCCCATTGGATTGGTTCAGGAAGACCAGGTCTCAGCTTCTCCCATTGGATTGGTCCTAGAAGAAAAGGTTCCACCTCCTCCTGCTGCATTGGTCCTGGAAGCAGGGGTTTTACCTATTTCATCTGCTCCAAAAGCGGAAGACCAGGTCTCCGCTTCTCCCACTGGATTGGTTCAGGAAGGCAAGGTCCCGACTTCTCCCATTGGATTGGTCCTAGAAGAAAAGGTTCCACCTCCTCCTGCTGCATTGGTCCTGGAAGCAGGGGTTTTACCTATTGCATCTGCTCCAAAAACAGAAGACCAGGTCTCGGCTTCCCCCATTGCATTGGTGCAGGAAGACAAGGTCCCAACTTCTCCCATTGGATTGGTCCTAGAAGAAAAGGTTCCACCTCCTCCTGCTGCATTGGTCCTGGAAGCAGGGGTTTTACCTATTGCATCTGCTCCAAAAACAGAAGACCAGGTCTCAGCTTCTCCCATTGGATTGGTCCTAGAAGAACAGGTTCCACCTCCTCCTGCTGCATTGGTCCTGGAAGCAGGGGTTTTACCTATTGCATCTGCTCCAAAAACAGAGCACCCAGCCTCCCCAGTTGCTTTGCGTGAGGATGTGGAGGCTTCGGCACACCCTGTTGCATTGATCCAGGAAGCAGAGGCTCCGGCCTCCTTTGTTGCCTTAACCCAGGAATCCGACATCCCTACTCCTAAGGAGGAACCCACTTTGGCCTCCCCCATCAGCCAGATCCCAGCTGAGGCATTAACCCCCGTTGTTACTGAAGGAACCCAGCAACCGGAAGAAGCTCCTGGACCGCTGGAGAAACCTCTTGGAGAGCAAGGTAAGAAAGATGAATATATGAAATATATTTTAAGTAGTTCATGGATTTTTTTTGGGAGGTTAAAGAGGTTGCTCCCACCATAGTCTTTGATGTTGTATATCAATAGCATATGCCATTAGTCTGATGTTTGCGGCATCCCGAGGTAGGACCTGCACCAATCTCAGGATTGGCCTCCGAGCTGAGCCTTCAGCACCTGTCAGCCGACAGCTATTCCTCCCACTCACCTGTGCACAGAACAGAATGGAGAGTCATGCGCAAGCGTGACTGGCTCTCTACTGAGCCGACACTTTCAGGCTCCCGGGATAGGTGCAGGCACCACCAATCAGACTTTGATGGCGTATCCTATCAATGTGTGTGGTGGGAGTCTCCCTTTAAGTAATACAGGCAGTCCTCGACTTATACCGTTCCGACTTGCATCAGTCCCCTAGTTACAAACGGAGACTTATGGGGCGTGCTGGCACTTGTAGTTCCATGTTCCACAGCAGACAGTAGCTGTGGAATGACACAGCAGCACATGAGGTGATGAAATCTTAACAGGGGCACAGACAGCAAAACAGATGTAAAAACCCTTCCCTGCACTATCCAAAACTAAAGTAAACCCTTATCTACTGGAGTTACATTATAAAAATATATAATATATATATATATATATATATATATATATATATATAATATATAAATATATATATAATATATATATATAATATATAATATGCGCATGCATACACACACATACACGCACGCATACATACATACACACATACGCACACACATTCCGACTCGCATACAAATTCAGCTTAAGAACAAGCCTACAGTCCCCATCCCGCTCTTAACCCGGTGACTGCCTGTATTAGTGGGATATGTCCATCTCCCATGTGACGGGGTGAGGTGCTCTTGATTAGTGGGGGCGCCCTTTCATCTGATTACTCTGCAGGTTATAAGCCTCCCTTTTTTGTGTATGTGTTTCGTGACGTCCTCAAGCTCTTTGCGTTCGCTGTAAGGGTCCACTCCGAGCAGGCCTGCACAACATATGGCACACAGACCACCAAAGAGTTACTGGTGGACCCCAAACTGGATCCTAAAAGAGCAAGGTAAAGCAAGCCCAAAATTTGTGATTGGATGCAGTCCCAGATGTTTGCAGGAGTTTCTGCCCTCCACCTTCTGCCAAGTTGTGCAGCTCTGCCTTGGAGTAATTGTAATGGACCTTCTGCTAAATTCATATTTGACTATATTCTGGATTAGTTTGGGTAAAAAAATTAAATAAACAAAAGAAATCTCACCTATTCCTGTTATATCTACAGTGCCCCTAAAGCAAAACGCTTACAAAACGAGGGACCGCCGGCTGGGCAGAGCCAAAGCTGCCCCAGCACCCGTGTCCGACACCCACCTAGAGCCAGGCTCTGCCAGTCCCCAGCCACATTCGCCTCCCACCCAACCCGAATATTCTGAGCCCTCGGCCTCCAGAGCCAAAGCCTTGCATAAAAAAGCCTACGAAATTATGGAAAGCCGACGGGAGGCCACCAGAGACGCGGGAGATCCGGAAGGTGTCCAGACAGCCATGAAAAAGAAGAAGAAGAAAACGAAGCCGAGGAGACCCTACGCCCCCAAGGAGATGGAGTTTGGGGAGGAGGAGGCCTTTACTCGGGGGGACAGAGAGGCCTTCTACAGCAGCGTCGGGGGGCAGGTGGGACATGTGGAGCCTTTTGCAAGACAAGACCATCTGCTTGAGCAATCTCTGGGTACGAGAGAGACACAACGTGCAGCCAATGGCACCGTGCCCGCTGCTCATCGTCCCGCACCTAAGACGACCCCGGAGAGCTCTGCGGAGGGGGAAGGTGACCTGACCTTGTATTCTCAAGAGAAGCCGAACTTCGATTCCCCCTCCATCAGACACTTCCAATCCCCACCTGGTCACCAAGAAGATAAAAGCCTTTTCCATGATACACGGCCTTCTCTCATGGGGGAAAGTGGGAAACCTGACACTCCTATGGAAGCTATATTTGGATTCGCTGACACAGATGTCACCAAATGCCCTTATTTACATCCCGAAATTCTGCTCTCGGCTCCTGAGAAAGCACTGAAAAGAGACGAGGGCGTCTGGGGAACCGCGCAGCACTTAGCCGACGCTTTCCCCGGCGCCGAAACCGTAAAGTGGGACAAGCCTAAGAAGAGGGATAAGAGAGGCGGCAGTTATAGCCGTGGAGGGCACGTGAAAGACTCCAGGCATTGGCAGAAGGGTTCGGACTACCCGGAGTCGGAGGACGCTGGCTGGCGGCATGCCAGTAAATCCAGAAAGGGAGGCTTTACTTGTGGAAACGCATTCGCCTCTTGTGGTACCAATAGATGACGTGCCGAAGGGCAGAGAGAGGGAGCATAAGCTAAAAAGCAGGAACAGAAATTTATATTCGGATACCAGGGAACTCCTCTCTGTTGACTTTGGACGTGGCCTTGACTTCACACCTCCAGATACTTTCTTAATGGAAGACAAGTCAGCAGGTTTAGACCGGGGTGATCGGCCGCTCAGCAAGACTTATGATGAGTGGGAGCCCTTATCCAGAACTGTTCCCTTACCCCCCAGTCACCAGCTATCCCACGGCTTGGGGCAGGGCATGCCTAAGGAGGACGTCCCCTGTACACCTCTGAAGCTCACAGATACAGTGGTTGAGTTAGTTTTGGGTTCTATAGAGTCGAAATTACAACCCCTTATTCCTGGGAGAGAGTCTGATGCAGTCACAACAGGCGCAGATCCTGTTCTAGAGAGAGAAGCTGATACAGTTTGGGAGAGCAAGGTGTCTACTCCCAAAAAGAAGCCTGGCAAAGTGCATGATGACAAGGGGTCTATTCCAGAAAGTAAGCCGTTTCCAGTTCTGGAGACACTTTCAGAAAGTAAGTCTGATACTGTGCTGTTTGGAAAGCAGGCCGTTCCAGAAAGTAAGCCTGGTGCCAAGGAGGCCGTTCCAGAAAGTAAGCCTGGTGCCAAGGAGGCCGTTCCAGAAAGTAAGCCTGGAGCCAAGGAGGCCGTTCCAGAAAGTAAGCCTGGCGCCAGGAGGCCGTTCCAGAAAGTAAGCCTGGCGCCAAGGAGGCCGTTCCAGAAAGTAAGCCTGGCGCCAAGGAGGCCGTTCCAGAAAGTAAGCCTGGCGCCAAGGAGGCCGTTCCAGAAAGTAAGCCTGGCGCCAAGGAGGCCGTTCCAGAGAGTAAGCCTGGCGCCAAGGAGGCCGTTCCAGAGAGTAAGCCTGGCGCCAAGGAGGCCGTTCCAGAAAGTAAGCCTGGCGCCAAGGAGGAGGCCGTTCCAGAGAGTAAGCCTGGCGCCAAGGAGGCCGTTCCAGAAAGTAAGCCTGGCGCCAAGGAGGCCGTTCCAGAAAGTAAGCCTGGCGCCAAGGAGGCCGTTCCAGAGAGTAAGCCTGGCGCCAAGGAGGCCGTTCCAGAGAGTAAGCCTGGCGCCAAGGAGGCCGTTCCAGAGAGTAAGCCTGGCGCCACGGAGGCCGTTCCAGAGAGCAAGCCTGGCGCCAAGGAGGCCGTTCCAGAGGAGCAAGCCTGGCGCCAAGGAGGCCGCAGCAGAGAGAAAGCCTGGCGCCAAGGAGGCCGACGCAGAGAGAACGCCTGCCGCCAAGGAGGCCGTTCCAGAGAGCAAGCCTGGCGCCAAGGAGCCGTTCCAGAGAGTAAGCCTGGCGCCAAGGAGGCCGTTCCAGAGAGCAAGCCTGGCGCCAAGGAGGCCGTTCCAGAGAGCAAGCCTGGCGCCAAGGAGGCCGTTCCAGAGAGCAAGCCTGGCGCCAAGGAGGCCGTTCCAGAGAGCAGGCCTGGCGCCAAGGAGGCCGTTCCAAGAGCAAAGCCTGGCGCCAAGGAGGCCGTTCCAGAGAGCAAGCCTGGCGCCAAGGAGGCCGTTCCAGAGAGCAAGCCTGGCGCCAAGGAGGCCGTTCCAGAGAGCAAGCCTGGCGCCAAGGAGGCCGCCGCAGAGAGCAAGCCTGGCGCCAAGGAGGCCGTCCCAGAGAGCAAGCCCGGCGCCAAGGAGGCCGTTCCAGAGAGCAAGCCTGGCGCCAAGGAGGCCGTTCCAGAGAGCAAGCCTGGCGCCAAGGAGCCCGGCGCAGAGAGCAAGCCTGGCGCCAAGGAGGCCGTTCCAGAGAGCAAGCCTGGCGCCAAGGAGGCCGTTCCAGAGAGCAAGCCTGGCGCCAAGGAGGCCGCCGCAGAGAGCAAGCCTGGCGCCAAGGAGCCGCCGCAGAGAGCAAGCCTGGCGCCAAGGAGGCCGCCGCAGAGAGCAAGCCTGGCGCCAAGGAGGCCGCCGCAGAGAGCAAGCCTGGCGCCAAGGAGCCCGCCGCGGATCAGAGCTGTGGCATAGATCTAGCTGGCAAGGAACCTATTTTGGAAATTAAGCCCAGTATAGTTCAGGGCAGCAAATTGCTTGATATGGGATTAGGGGGCTCAGAGCCTGTAGATATAGTCCTGGGCAGCAAAGAGGCCATTCCGAAATGTAAACCTGATGCCGTCTTGGGTGGTAAAGTGTCCACTCCAGAAGCTAAGCCTGGCACACTCCTGATGGGTGATTTGCTTATTCCAGAAGATAAGACTGCTATAGACTTGGCCAGCAAGGAACCTGTTCTGGATGGTAGTCCCGATACACTGCTCGGCCACAAAGTCCTTACTTCTGAACATGAGCCTGGTGCAGTCTTGGACGACAAGGAACCCTTTCTGAAAAGTAAACCTGCTAAAGATCAACGTTGCAGAGGGTCAACTCCAAAAACAAAGGGCACGACTGAGCGTGCTCCAGAAAAAAAGCATGATAGAGTTCTAGATAACAGAGAGTCTGAGCAAGTCCTTGGCCTCAAAGAGTCTGCTCCAGAAAATGAGCCTTTTACCGTCTTAGTGCCCTTTGTGGAAAGCAGAGGGTCTACTCCAAAAACAGAGTACAAGAAGGAGCGTGTTCCAGACAAAAAGCGTAGTACAGTCCTGGACAGCAAGGAACCTGATGAAGTCCTTGGACTGAAAGTGACCTCTCTGGATATTGAGCCTTTTACCATCTTGGAGCCCTTTCTGGAAAGTAAGCCTGCTACAAATCAAGATGGCGGGGCATCCACTCCAAAGTCAAAGGACAAGGCAGAGCATGCTCCAGAAAAAAAGTGTGATGTAGACAACAAGAAGCCTAATAAAGTCCTTGGCCTCAGAGTGACTGCTCCAGAATATGTGCCTGGTGCAGTCTTGAGGGGCGACAAGACCCTTCTGGAACATAAGCCAATTCCAGAACAGAAGCTTGATGTGGTCCGGGGTGACAAAGAGCCCCTTCCAGGAGGTGAACCTGTTGCAGTCAAGGGTGATCTAGTACTTGCAGATGAAAACAAGCCTGTTAAAGTCCAGACCCACCAAGAGCCCATTCTTGTTGATGTGCCTCCTACAGTGTTGGACTGCAAGGAGTCCGTTCCAGAAAATCAGCCTGGTACAGTCCTGGAGAGCAAAGAGCTTTTCCTGGAGCCCAATTTCTCCAGCTCTCCTAATAGCAAGAGCCAGTCGGAGCCAACGATCCAAACTGGTCAATCTCCGAAAAACGAGAGGCAAATGAAAAGCAAAAGGGGTAAAGTGAAGGCAAAATCGAATGGCGTTAAAGGTTTGTCTGACGTTGGAGACCGAGCTCTTGAGGCTTCGGGCCCCTTACTACAGCCAAGTGACCATCCCCAGGAGGCCAACTTCTCAAGTTCTAAGAAAGCAGAACGGGGGTCTTTAAAACGTCCTCATAGTTCGGAGAAGGATCGGCCAGTTTCACTCGATGTGGGGCCATTGAGTGGTAAAGGTTGTGTTGGGCTTCTGGAAGATTTAGAAGGCGAATCTGTGGTTCCTCTGCTGGTGGATGTAACAAAGAAGGAGCAAGATGTTAAGGGGCTTCCTCCCAAACTGTACCCGGATGAGGCAGCTCTGAGTTGTCCTCCATGGGATGGAAAAAGTGACCATCTAGATCAACAGGCTCCGCTCTTTACCCCGGTATTGAAAGGATTGAGTGACGATATCTTAACACTTACTGGAGAAACCCCTCAAGGTGAAGTAGAACTGAAGCCCGGTAAGACGGATCCATCTAAGATGATCTTGGAGCCAGCTTTAAGTTTGGTTTCTCATTTAGCAAAGCCTGGTGAAGTGCATGGAGCTAAAGAACAAAGCCATGGAGCTCCAGGTCAGATTGGTGAAGTTCATGGAGTTGAAAATCGAAGCCATGGAGCTCAAGGTCAGATTGGTGAAGTTCATGGAGCTCAGAAACGAGGCCATGGAGCTCAAGGTCAGATTGGTGAAGGCCATGGAGCTCAAGGTCGAAGCCCTGTAGCTCAAGTTCAGATCGGTGATGAAAATTTGTCAGATTTTCTGGTTTCTCCACTAGAGGAGATAAGTTTTGGTCCTACAAGTGACGCTCTTGTGACCGAGAAGCCACAGTCTAAGTTTTTCGAGCCCGTTGTGCCTGGTTCTCCCCCAGGCTTGCTTGATATCAATTCCAACCTCCAAGGAGAACTGATGGCCCCTACGTTGGATGCCACCAGCGAGGCCTCACTAAAGACTGAAGAATGTCTCAAAAATCTAGTCCACGTCCCCCAAGATGTCCTAGAAACTCCCGGAAGTGGCCTAAAGTCTTTATTTATGGATGTTCGACAAGACGACGAAGCTAAATCCTCGACCGCCGCAGCCAAACCTTCCACCAAAGAGAAAACGAAGACCAAGAGGAAGAGTTCGGCTCCGGGTGTGAAGGAACGTCGTCCTACAGAGAAGGCGCCGCCAAAGAATAACAAGACTGAGGAGAAGAGCAAAGCTCCTGAGGTCCTGAAGGGCTACATGAGGCCGACCAAGGCCAGGGCTGCCGCCGCGCCTTCTCCGCCACCTTCCGAGCTGCTGCTGCCGCTCCTCCACCACCTTCTAGAGCTGCTGCCGCTCCTCCACCTTCCAGGACTGCCGGCCTCGCCATGGAGAAGCCGAAGCAGCCAAGGCCGGAGAAAGGTGCGTTGTGTTCTGCATCCTCTGGCATGGAGTTGACCAGCAAAGCATGGCTGCACGCACCACCGCAACGGCATGAGGTTTGGCTGCCGCTTGTGTGGTACACCGCTAACATTAATACCGGTACACGTGTCCAGTTACCACCGCTAACCCAAGAGCCGCAGACAAAGGCACATTTAAAGGGGCGGCGTCCTATTACTACAAGTGTGGTGGGGACATTCGGTCAATTCTTGGGTCTGGTGTGCATGTTATTGCAGTGACCTCAAACCGAAAAGCCGCCTTATAGCTCCTCTGAGACCACCAGAGCTGCAGGACCTTTAGCTCATGGATGGGGGTCTTTGGCAGGGACCAAATGGGGACTGTCACTTTAAGGGTTATCTCTAACCTACTGCTAGGATATGCCATTGCTTTATAATCATTGGGCATCTGATTGGCCCTGAGCAGAAAGACCGTGTCCCTTTAAATTTTTACTTTGATCTGTTTTGCAGTTCCTCTGCACAGTGACTTCCCAAAAAACCTAAAAATTAGGGGCTGCAGCACTGAATTGCCTATTGCATTGGTAATTCAGTGCTGCAGCCCCTGCGTTAGGATCAATGGGGGTCCGACCTATGAGACCATAATCCTAAAGCGGTGGCACGTCCCAGATGAGGATAACCATGTAAAGGGAACCTGTCAGGTGGTTTTATGCTGCCCTATCTGAGAGCAGGATAGAAGCTGCACTCGGGGATATACAGATTTATCTGATTTGAAGCAGAAAAAGAGAAAATCCAGATAGGACTTATTTACAGAAAGTGAAAGCTACCTCTCCCACATACATTGATTGACCGCTTCTCCTGAACAAGTGTATGTAGAGAGCAAACCGACATTCAGTATGTGGGCAGGGTAAGCAAGACTTTCACTTTCCCTTTTAGGATTTACTTTACTATAGAACTTTCTATAAAGCAGAGTAAATCCTAAATGAGTCCCACTTGCTCTGACCACAAATAGCGATTTGACAGTTTGCTCTGTAGCTGCACTGATATAGATAAAGCTCTCAATCACTGTATGTAGGCGGGACAGCCGTACTGTCACTTTCTCTTAAGGAGTCCTATCAGGATGTACTCTGCTTTAAATCCCAGTAACGGATACCCCTCGCCTCCCGCTCTCGGAGAGGGCAGCAGAATCCCTTTTGAAGTCTTTAACCCTCCTTGCAGTTTTGAGTACGTTGGTGTTTTCGCATGGTGTGACTAATTTTTTACCAAGTCCTGTAAAAGGTCGACCAAATCCCCAAAGCGTGATGGCTGTGTGGTGCTGAACATGTGACTGCGGCGCTGCCGGGTATCCTCAGATCTCCGGGTTCTCCAACAATCGGGCGCCCGCCCGCTGCCGTCTTCTGCAAACGGACGGGGCAGTTGCGCCAATCTTTGCTTTCCACGACACTCTCTGCGGTCAGCGATTCTATGCGGATCCTGGGGGTTGTAGTCTTCCCTTTCACGGGCTGCCTGCAGTGTAAAGCATGAGGGGGTGGGGTGGTATTTTGGCAGCCTCGGCTCCTCTACTATAAATGATCGTGCCCCGGTGACTGCCGATCCGGATTGTCCATTGGTTTTATAAGAGAATCAACCGCCATAGAGATTCTGGAACGCTGGACGTAACCACGGCAACCGACACGAGAACCTCCATGCTTTACACTGCTGTGCATCCAGACCCCCGCAATGATGTCTCCTGTTTTGGTTTTGCCAGTGAGCGTTGTACTAGTGACCAGTGCTATAATTGGGGGAACGAAGGGGGGTTTTGTTTGGGATAGTTTTTGGGTCGGGGTCGATCAGTTACTGGAGGATCCGAGGAAGGTATTAGTCGCGGTGGTGTTGCTCAGTTGACATTTCATGTGTAACCGTCCCCCGGTAGATTGGGGGATGAAGGAAAGGTTGGTAACATCCTGCAGGAAGAGAGTGACAGGAAGAGTTATCATAGTAGCTGTAGGTCGGTAAAAAGAAAAACCCCTATAAGTCTATACTTGCCTCAGGTGTCAAGACTACATCTCCCATTATGCAAAGGTTAATTGGACTGTATTCCCGGAGCTTCTGGTACACATCTGGAGACCCCTTCACTTATCACAGTCTTCAGGTCTGGCCCTGGGACCAGACTACAATTCCCATTATGCCGAAAGCGGTTAAGGCATGCTGGGAGCTGTAGTCCGGCAACAGCTGGGAAGGCACCGATCTGGAGTATCTGAACCTGTGCACTTATTGTGGACCCAAGGTTTTCCCAGTGCTGGATCCAGGGGACCAGTACAACCCCATTATGCCGAAAGCGGTTAAATCTGGAGCTGTAGTCCGGCAAAGGGGGAAGGACCGTTGAGTTCTGAACTGTGCACTTAGGTTGTGGCAGCCAAGGTCTTCCAGGTGCTGATGATCCCAGCTGGGACCAGACTAAAATCCACGGTTTTAAATGGCTGTTAGGGCATGTGATGGGAGTTGTAGTTTGGTCACAGGTGGGACAGGTTTTTGGGGGTTTTCAGCCGTGCATTTTGGATGGGGGGGGATTTTTATTTTTTTTTTTTATATATAAATATTGCAAAAGCTGCACCTGAAGTTACTCTGCTGTTGCCAGACTACAACTCCCAGAATGCATTTAGAGCTGACTGCTGTTGGGCAATGCTGGGAGTTGTAGTTGGGTAACAGCTGGGAAGCCTCAGGTTGGAGACCCCTGATCTGCAGTATCTGAACCGGTGCACATAGGTTGTGACGGCCGAGGTCTTCCACATTGACGCTTGCAGACACGTGTTTTGGGTGCACCACCTGCACCTTTATTATACAATACCTCCATTGACCTCCATGGCGCCTCCTGTGCGGTCAGGTTTACCTTTCAGGAGTCTGGATTAGCTGGCTGGGGAGATGAACCTCACCAGATCAGGTTCGCTTTTCATCCAGCTTCCTGGACGGCTTTGTTCCGGCAACAATTAAAAATGTGAGAAAACCCAAAATGAATCTATTAGACGATTTCAGTCCGACCTAAATTATTACTTTAACATTTGTGATTTCCTACAACCAACTGGAGTCCAAAACAGTAGGGTGGGCCCAAACTCCGGAGCAGCCCCCCTACGCGCCTGCTTCAGTAAATACTTGTATTCTTCATACAGTAACAAATTAACAACCTTCTCTTTTTCTTTTTCTTTTTTTCTTCTTTTGTGTTGCACTGCTCCTCTCTTCCTCCTCCCGGCAATGCATAAAATAACTTTTTCCGTCCCCACGTCAACCCAAAGTTTTAAAGGACCCCCTGGGGGAGACCCTTGGTTGGGCACCCCGTACTTTATTCATCCCTTTCCCGGAGGGAAAAGAGGAAAACCCGCAAATTCAGCGCTCTTTGGCCGGTTTTTTGGATAGAAGCGGGGTCTCCGTCTCCTTTGTGCAGGGGGGATTGGGGGGTCGGAGGCGGGGCGATTGGCGGTCACGTACGTGAAATCGATTACATGGGGGGGGGGGGGGGAAACTTTTATTCACAAAAGCGGGCTTTGTTTAAGCAAAGGTTTGTGTCTTCTGTCCCCTCCCGCGGGAGTCGCCTTTTCAAGGCAGCGGGGCTGGGGGGGCAAGCGTTAAATCGGCAAAAAATAGCGAGCTAAAAATACGGGGGGGGGGGGGGGGAAATTTTAAATATGCAAGGGTTGGGTGGAAAAAAAAACCCCCCCCCAGTGCTGGGGGGGTGTATAATCACTGGGGGGGGGGGGGGGGATCATGTTTTAGTGCAAAGGGTCTGGATGGAGATAACCCTGCAGTGCGGGGGGGGGGGGGGTTTTATTAGGAGAGGATTGGAATGGAGAAATAACCCCCCCAGTGGGTGGGGGGGGGGGGGGGGGGTCCTGTATAATACACTGTGGGGGGGGGGGGGATCATGTTATATAGTGCAGAGGATCTGGAGGGGGAAAACCCCCCAGCCTGGGGGTTGTTATAACTGGGGGGGGGGGGGATATGTTATATTTTAGGGTTTGGATGGTTAACCTTGCAAAGGCTGGGGGGGCTGTGTAACACGGGGGGGGGGGATCATTTATAAATGCAGAGGTTGGATGGAAATTAACCCCCGGTGTGGGGGCGTATAATACACTGGGGGGGGGGGGATCAGTTATAAGTCAGAGTTTTGGATGGAGTTTCCCCCGATGTTTGGGGGGTCGTATAATAAGGGGGGGGGGGGAGGGATCATGTTATATAGTGCAGAGGATTTGGATGGAGTTAACCCCTGCAGTGCTGGGGGGTCAGTATAATACACTGTGGGGGGGGTATCATCCTGTATAGTGCAGAGGATTGGAATGGGATTTAACCCCCTGCGTGGGGGGGGTCGTAAATACCCCGCTGGGGGGATGGGGGTGCTCTTGGGAAAGGTCATAGACCAAGGTCATCGCTAATCGCTGTGATCTCTGTAGTGAGTCCGTGTATTTAGGGGGGAGAAGAGGAATCGGTTGTGACCGGGAGGGACGATGAAAATCAGGGGTGGATATGGAGCCCACACAGATTCCCAGAGCCCCCAATGTCGCATTTAGTGTTGTGGTCCTCCAGGCTCTGGCAGCCATGTTGGTTTTTACCCACTTTTCCTGTCCGGGGAGGGGCCTAGGAAAAACCTCCGTCCTGGTATTGACAATTTGCCTTTCTGTAGTGGGTAGTTTTTGACCTTTTTTGGGTCATCACCAGCTTTGTTGGATATGGGGGGGGGGAGCATTGGTGTATGGCGGTATAGTGTGTGAGGTTACTGTGCGGTATGCTTTGTATATCAATGCTATTACATGACGACATTTGGAGGGATACAGACAGGACTTGGAAAGCTGCTACTTTTCCGCTGCAGATATGTGATGTTAGGATCCTGGGCACCGGTGAGCTCTTATGAATGAGGCCGGTCCGTGCCCTACGAGCCGCAGGGCCCCAAAAGAGCACGGGAACAGCCTCTCATCCATGATCTGAGGGAGAACAGGGGACTTTGGGGCAGTTTAGTGATCGGGGACCCCCAGTGATCAACCTTATCCCCCGATCCTGTCGTATGGAGGCCCCCTTTTGCACACAAAAATTTCCCCCGTCCCATGGTTTGTTACAATGTATCATTGGAGTCCAGGATCTTTTGTCACAAAGATTGTATAACTGGGATACTCTGTATGATGGGGTATGTAAAGGATCATCTGTGTGCCCCCCTGTTTAGCCCCGAGCATTGTATTGGATACAACGGGTTACTTCTCAGTGAAAGCTGACTGCAAGTACAGTGTATCAATTTGCTTGCAGATGTTTCCTTGCGAGATTGTTTCATTCAGTGTAAATTTTCTCAATGCGAGAAAGGGAAACTTTCTACGTTTATTTTGTGTCCAGGCTGTAGCTCCAGAGATTGTCTATACTGTATACAAATTTTATTACTTTTCCCGGTGAGAGAGGTCTAGATGTATAATGCAAATTTAAAGTGGAGTCAGGGGGTTAAATCACGAGCATGTTGATTTGATGCTCTTTCTACATTCTCGCAGGGGGCAGAACTGACTATATAAAGGGATTCAATGTCTTTCGAACTGATTAGTACGAGCATTTCTGCCCCAAAAGAATTGCTTAAAATGAGAGCAGGATAGCTATCAATGTAAAATTGGAGTCCAGGTTTTTTGCTAAGGCATTGTTTGACTGGGTAATTTGTCCCGATTTTTCGATGAGAGCGGTTTGTATGTACAATGTTCAGTTGGATCCGGAGTTTAGCTCACAGAGTTTTATTGGGGAACAACAGTCTCCCCCTTCCCCGGAGGCAGGACTAGTAGTAAATGTATCAATTTTGAAATTTCAGACTGTTTTCCTCAAAAAGAGCTTGTCTAATGAATAAATTGTCATGAGTTTTTCAGGATAGCTTTGTACCGTGTATCAATTGGGGTTTCCAAACTGTTTAGCTCAAGGCATTTCACCCTGGATACAATTGTCCCACCTTCTCCGCTGAGAGCAGGACTAGCTATGTTCAATGCACCAGTCTGGAGTCTAGCTCACAGAGCATTTTCTAGATATCGGGAGCTTTGAAAAGTCAGGGTGAGTTTTTTGCGAACAGCAAGCAGAGATCTTAACCTTGAAGAATCGGGAAATTTAGCGTTGCACAAACCCGGGCCCCCTGCCCTTTGGGTGTTGCGGGGGATTTGGGGGGGGGGGGGGGGGCCCCCTAGTTGTCCATGAGGGGCTGGCCCCTGATCTCCGCAGCGGGCGGGGGGCTTTTCTCTTCGGGTATACTGTATGTGTTGGTAACCCGCAGCTAATGCAACGCTACACATCCCCAACATAGCAGCAGCAATGGCCCAAGGAAGGGGCAGCGGAAGGGCAGTCTGTCACTCCGGGGGCCCGCGCTATGTAGGTCTGCGCAGCGCCCGGGGCCACCGCAGAGGAAGCAGAAATAGATTCATTCTGAAGCCTCGGATCATAAAAAA
>JAODAL010021661.1:0-66540 GCA_025379985.1 Phyllomedusa bahiana
ATGTGGTGAGCAATTCCATCACCCCTTTTATGTGGGGGAAACGGGCAAGACCTTCAGCGCATGAACTCACATAGATTCACTATTAATAACAGCAGAACTGATCTTCCAGTGGCACAACACTTCTCTAGAGAGGACCACTGTATTGAAGATCTGAAAATTATGGTTTTAATGGGACACTTTAAGACGCAGAGGGAGAGAAAGGAGTGGGAATTTAAATGAATGCAAAAATTTCAGACTCTGCAAAATGGGCTAAATATTCATGCCAGCTTTATGTCAAACTATGTGTGAACAGTGATGGTCACAAATCACGGCCTGATGGCTGCTAGATAAGACGCAGGAATACTGACCCCCTCTGTCACGCCTCTCAAGTTTCCAGATAGTTGACTGCTTGACCTGCTGTAAATGACTTCTGCTTATATTGCATTTTGTTATTGTTAAGAATTCTAAGATATCTTTGAAGTCCAGGTCTTTTGTGTATAAAAAGTCTGTGAATTTTCAATTTCTAGTATAACATCATATCTGAAGAAGGGAGCTAGTTCTCTCGAAAGCTCACCATCAAATATACTCAGTTAGCCTCTAAAAGGTATCACCTGATTTCTTCACTCTTCTATTCATTTAAAACCTGAAAATTATTACTTGTTGACAAGAAGACCGACCTGGCCCAACCGGCGTTGCCAATAAAAATTCTCCCTCTAACATTTTGCTTCATCATCTCATTCACAACAGGAATAATGTCAGGTTCAAAAGCAAACATGACGACAACCATAGCTGTGGACTCTTTGATGGTACGCACTATTCGAGGAGCATTGCGATCTGGTTGACCTAGCCAGATGTATTCAGTAAAAGCCACACATGCCCCGGCCTTGACCAACACTTCCCTAATTGGGTAAATTCCCTGAAGACCGTAATCATTGTCACTCGCTACAAGACCAACCCAAGTCCAGCCAAATTTCAGAAGTAGTTGAGCCAGACCAATGGATTGGAATTTATCACTTGGAATGACCCTGAAGAAGGATGGAAATACTTCTCTATTGCTCAGAACAGAAACTGTTGATAATGGACTGATCTAGAAGAAGATAAAAGGTAAAAGACAATTAAATAAAGTAAAAAAAAAATTAGGAGAATCTTTCCACAAATGGTAGATTAGGAAAATTAGAAAGCTACTAGTATTTGCCAGGTAATAATTTATATACACCGACAAGCAAAACGGTGACAAAGTTCAGAACTTTTGACCTTCAGGCTCCATCCACTACAGCTTTTAACGTGAGGCCACCATCATTTTATAGACAATCATCTTTGCTATTTCATACATAAATTTGACATGCAACTATTAAGCATATGCTTAGTTATTCAGATTTTTGTCATGTAGCTGCAATGTTATTGTTTTGCTCCTGGTGGGTGGTAGGACAATCTTTATCTTCTCGTATTATTCAAATTTGAACCTGTTCTCATATTCCCTATATGCTCAGTGGGCTATTAGATTGAATCCCAAGTGAAAGAGAAAACTCATCATCCAGCTCATCGATAGCGGTCTCTTGGCCAAGAAAATTGCCAAACAGCATCATGTGAGGTCATGAAAGCTGGAAGAATACAACATGAAGTCTTTCCATTCATTCCAAAATATCAACAAGTCAGTTCATCACAAGGTCTATCAGTTTTGATGCAAAAACCACAGCAGTGGATGTGGCTTGTATGCTTCATAATGGGGAGATTACAGACGTCCATAAAGGAACCCCCCAACACCAGTCTGGAATGGTGACCCAAAAAAGGGAAGAAGCAACGACTCCCTTATCATCATAAGAAGCGTTGGTTTTAGTCTGCAAAAAAAGATAAAAAGTGGATAGAAGAAGATTGGAAACGGGTGATTTGGAGCGATGAGACAAAAGTCATTAGACTGGGCTCTGATGGGGGCAAATGGGTTTGGAAGAATCAAGGGAAAAGGAGGCTAATGGAGTGAGAAATTGAAGGAACTGCAAAGTGCGGTGGAGGAATCTTAATGATATGGGGTTGTTTCATAGTCAAATGGAGTTGGATACTTGACCAGGATCGATGGTGATCTCAATGCTGAGTTATATGTGAGTGTCCTACAAGATGAGGTTCTTCATATGCTTGAGTACTATGGTAATGAATAGGACGACAGTGTACCAGCTGGGCAATGACCCAAAGGATATGTCAAGATCGGCAAAGAAATGGTTCATTGACAATGAAGTAGAATTGCTGGATTGGCCCCCACATTCCCCAGACCTCAACCCAATCGAACCCTTGTGTGTAGAGTTGAAGAAAAAGCTGTATTCATACTCAAGTGAGTTAACCAGTATGCGCCAACATTGGGAACATGTAGAAGAGACTTTGGACCAGATTTTGGTCAAGACATGCTTAAATCTGTTCAAAAGCATGCTCAGAAGGATTCAATCAGTGTTGAAAGCCAAAGGTGGATTTACAAAATACAAAATGATACTGTTTTGCTCCTAAAAATCAAAATTTGTAACAATGCAGTTACAGGACAAAAATCAGCAGAACCAAGCATGTGCTAAATAGTTGCAGGTCAAATTGATGTACGAGATAGCCAAGATGATTGTCTACAGCATAATGGTAGTGTCATATACAATGCTATAGTGGATGGTGACATATGGAGCCTGAAAGTCAAATGTTCAAAACATTGTTACCCTTTTGCTTGTCAGTGGAGAATACACTTTACATTTTTATTTAACATTCCGTACCTAACTCACTTTTATCTTTTCTTGCTCTTTTCATCCATTGTTTCTATTGAAACCATGAAATTGCAGCTTTAATACAGAAGATATGGCTGGTTACCCCTGTGTAAGGTCCTCTCCTCCTATAATAGTTTACCACTGTTTGATCTGACTCTGATCTTTACCTTAGTCTTATCTCTGGACTCTGCCTTGCTCTTTGCTCACTAGGATATGCCATCATTGTCTGATAGGTTTGGTCACAACTTTGGCACCGGCCCCAATCTCCTAAACGAGCCCCAAAACCTCTTAGTTCTGAACAGAGAGGTGATCAGGACTCTCCTATAGATATGAATGGGAGTGCCAAGGTTAGCTGAGACTCATTTAGGAGATAGGTGGGCGTTCCTAGTGGTGGGAACCGGATATATAAGACATTAATGACATACCCTAGCCATATGCCATCAATGTATGTAGTGAGAAAAAACCCTATAAGTCATATTTTTACCACTATCTCCAATGTGATAGCTAGGTGATGTATAGTGTTGAGCGATTATTATCGACAAAGTTGAAATCTGCACAGTTTTTATGTTGATCGAAATTTTTAGATCATGCGATAATTTAGGTTAAAATCTGTGCATCATCTATTAAGATCGGCCTTTTTTCGGGGGCTTCCTGCCCTTTTTGGCGGCCACAAATCAGCTTACAAATAAAGCAGGGAATGTTTTGTGCAAAGCCCCATGCCCGGGAGGTATGGTTGCGTTTTGGTTGGAAAAATCAATGCCCAAACGTTTTACATAGAAAAAACCCCTTTCCTGTCAGATCATGTCTTTTTCCAGGCGCTCTAGCAGAGGACGTGCGCCCCTGCCCTTGGGGTCCAAACAGCTCTTTTTTCTTCACAGAGAAAGCCTACTTTTTTGTTAGCTGTGTTTCCCTTAAAACTTAGAAAAAATCAAAGTTTGGGAAGTTTTTTAATGAAAGTTAGGTAAGTTTTTTAAAAGGAGCATCAAACCGCTGAAAAAAGCCCACGGAGGGGAGGGGGTGGGGGGGCCCCCGGGGGCCCAAAAACACAACAATTTTCCTATAAAGAATACTGAATATTTTCACCAAGACTTAGTGTAGCCCATTGAAACTGCAAAAAGTTTAAAATTTTTAAACAATTTTTTTATTTGAAATATTTCCGGTATATTGGCGGGCCTAAACTTATATTGGGAAAAACACTTTTCTAGTAACTGCAGGTCTCTTTTTTTAGGTGCAAAACTCCACTTTTTTTAAATAAAGTAATTTAAAATTTCAATGGGTTTTTCTTTTTCCCAATTTTTCCCATTCCAGTTTTTGTTTATTAGCCACCTTCATTTAAAATTTAAAGAATCCACAATTTTGTAGTCAGAAACGGGTTGATAGGGCCAAAAATAAACCTTTTATAAATCCGAAAAACTTTTTCAATACTATTTTTTCATTTTGGCGGCAGTACAGCTTTTTATAGGGGCTATTTTGGGCAGTTAAATGTGAATACACCCAATTTTGTATCCCACAGTAAATTTGAAAGGGCCAAAAAATAATTTAAATTTTTATCCGAATACAAAAACAGTTTAAAAATTTTTTTTTCATTTTTGGGCGCACAACAGCTTTTTCATTGGGGCACCTTGGGGAAATTTAAAAATGTGAATACAGAAATTTTTTGAAATTTCCCCAAAAGGGTTTTTTGAAATTAAAAAGGTCCCAAAAAATTTCCTTTTTTAATTATCCGAAAAAATTTTCAGATACGTTTTTTTTTCATTTTGGGGCGGGGCCGGGTTTTTGGTTGATAATCTAATTTGCATTTAAATTTTTAAAACAGAAAAATTTTGTAGCCCAAACGGGTGAATTGATGGGGTTCCAAAAATCCCTTTTTTTAAACCCGGGAATACTTTTCCCAAGATACGGGGGTTTTTTCACTTTGGGCAGTACAGCTTTTTTGAAAGAGCCTTTGCTTAAATGTGAATACAGCAATTTTGTAGTCACCACAGGGAATTGAAAGGTGCCAAAAATACCTTTTAAAACCGAAATACATTTCAGACGGTTTTTTTTTCATTTTTGGTCAGTCAATTTTGGGGTTTGAAAGATCAACTTTACAAAATTGCTGTTTTCCCAAATTTAAAAACAGCAGTAAACAAAAGGAGAATTGGGATGGGGCCAAAAAATCCCTTTTTAATTATCAGTAAAACATTTCAGATACTTTTTTTTTTTCCATTTTGGGGCACGGGCCAAAGCTGGGGGAATTAAAAGGCCCACCTCAGATTTTAAAAAAGGGTTTAAATTTCTGTGATTTAAAGTAGTTTTTAAAAAGGGCTCCAGGGCTGGACAAAAAATTGCAAAATTTTTGGCTTTAAAAATTTCCGGGGGCTTTGGGGTCCTATGGGGTCGCTAATTTTATCCCAGGGGGTTTTTGTCCCTAATCACTGAAGAAGGATTTTGGAGGAAAAATGAAAAAATTGAATTTTTATTGGGTGAATCACCACAAAGCCCGGAAGGGGAAATGTCTTTTCAACCCAAAGGGTTTTTTTGGGGGTGATTTGGAAAATTTCTTTAACCCTTTTGGGGTTGGGGGAAAAAATTTAAAAACCTCTACAAAAGGAAAAAATACCTTTTTAAAAAAAATGCGGGGGGAGTATGTTGTAAAGTTAAAACAAAACTTGAAAAAAAAAAACAAAATGATAATAATGGGAAAACTATGGGAAAAAAACTCCCTAAATAAAATTTTGTAAACAAATGTCAGTTTTTTCCCCAAAAAATATACTAAATGACATTTACTGTAAAAAAATACAAGTGCCACTTTGTGAACTGTGGATCAAACAGGTTAATAGTCCCTGCTGTTGGCCCCCGGAAGGTATGGTCCAAAATCCATGAAACAAAAAAGGTTTGGGGGGGAAAAACTCCCCTTTTTCCCCCACTTTTTAAAAACGGGGGTCAAGCAGGTTTGGGGGGTCAAGCTGCGTTCCAGGACAGGGATATCTAGTCCATGAAACTTAAATGGTGGGTGAAAAAATCCTTTTTTTTGCCACTTTTTTTAAACTGGGGCATGCCCGGGTTTGGGGGCTCAAGCGTTTGGAAAAGGACAAAGGGATAGTCCCCTGTCCCCCGTGAAACCCAAAATGGTGGTTGAAAACCCCTTTTTTTCCCCCCTTTTTAAATGTGGGGGTCATGCAGGTTTGGGGGTCATTTCTGTTTTTCCCCGGACAGGCATAGTCAATGTCCCCGTCAACTAAAAAGGTTGGGTTTTAAAGACTTCTTTTTTTGGGCCTTTTTTAAACTGGGGTCAAGCAGGTTTGGGCCATCTGTGGCCCAGGAAAAGGGGGAATTAGTCTTTTTAAAATCCTTTTTTTCACTTTTTAAAATGGGTTTGGGGTTTGAAAAGGAACCTTTTTGGGTTCCTTTTTCCGGTACTTTTTAAATCCAAAAAGGGGTAAAAGGCCCAAAGGGTTTTGGGGCCTCAAAATTTGGGGGGGCATTCCATTTACAAAGGGGGATAAAATTTAAAAAAATTCCCCCCCCTTAAAATTAAAATGGGGAAAAGGTTCCCAAAATCATTTTAACCCCGCCCCCTTCTGGCAAACCCCCTTTTTAATTTGTTGGGCCATGGGCCAGGTTTAAGGGGTCCCCAAAAAAAGCCCCCCGGGTTGCAAAGGACAAAAGGGAATTAAAAAAAAATGTAAATGGCCCTTGGGGGGGGATTTTTTTTTCTGGGGGGGGCTTTTTTAAAAAAAAAAAAACCCTTAAAAAAAAAATTGGTGTTTCCTAAGAGTAGCACTTTTCCAATTTTTACTTTTTGTGAATGTAAATTCCAGCTTTTCTCCAGCCCTGTTTGGGGGTTAAAAAATGAAGTGTTTGTTGCTTTTCCCATAGACTTTAAAAGGTCAAACGATCATAAACACCATCACCAACGAATAAATTGTCGATGATTGGGCGGAAACTACCCTCGACCGATGTCGATTGGGCCCAAAGTAATCGTCAACAACCCAAATGGGGTATAAATCAAACATCCTTCTTACCTTTAGAAAAAATTTAAAAGGGCCCCAAAAAAAGAGGGAAGATAAATTTAAATTTTGGGTGAAACTTTAAAATTCAACAACAGGGCCGGAAGGATGATAGAACGGGCACGGTCGTTGGTGAAAATTTTACGGGGTCAGTCCCGGAACTGTAAAGCTCCGTTTCAAATGAGGTATATTTTCAGGTGGGTTTTAAAACTTTTTTGGGCCTCCCCCCAATGGGGAAAAAACCCAAAGGCCTGAAACATCTAAACCCTCTAGATTTAAAAAACCCGAAGGACAGCAATAAAATTTTGTACTACATATTTTTTTTTCATTTTTTTTTTTCTTTTCTTATTGTCCATGAAGTAGGTATTCATAGTTGTATACTATAATTTATGATTCATAAATTGTAAAATAGAATTTTTCTTATATCTCATTTGATTTGAGTGCGGATGGTAGTGATTCTCAGTGAAGAGATCCAGTGATGTATGGATGGTACTGATGAGGGGCAAGAATTTCAAAATATGAGTCTACAGATGGATATCTCTTCCTGGAGGAGACTTAGCTAGTATGAGATGTGTTTCATTATACCTTTAAGAGGAGAGCTACCAGGCATTGCTTTTTTCATATGAATCATTGCCTAAAAATAAGTAGGTCTCTGTACCCCGACCAGAATCTTTAATAAGAATCAGTACCCCTCCCAAGTTATACAAAGACTCAATGTCAATACAACTGTCATGGAGCATACTCTGGTCCTCTCTCTGGACAGTGGTCGTGCTCCTGCACTTGGTTCCCAGCTTCTTTACTCACTTCTCCCCGCTCATGCTCTGCTCTATTGCCTTGCACGCACCTTCCTCTCCCTAGGGTGTGCAAGCACTTTGGTAATCAGCATAGCTATGGCCTTCAAATTCCCAAGACAATCAGCCAATGCTGGTCCCTATATTAGGTCATTTCCCCTGCTGTAACCTTGCCACTATGTTGGTGTGATTACCGAATTTAGTGCATTTATTTTAGTTCTGTGATTTCCTGGATTCTGACCCCTTGCTACAGACTTTGACAATTCTCTGCTTGCTGCCTGTCCTGACATTACCGTTAGTGACCTGACCATGTTTTGCTGCCTGCATACCGAAAACGTCTTGCCTTCTCCTCCTGTACCACTCTAGCACCTTCATTGTAGTGACCTGGGAGTCCCCCACAGTGAAATCCATCCTGCCTTGCGGCAAGCTCTGATGAAGACTGGGGGGCTACTCCCTGCCACCTCTCTGTGCTTTAAGATCCTAACCCTGGTGGAAAGTTCGGTTTTAAACATCATTTCTTGAAAAAACCGAGCTAAATGTAAGTCACTGCCCACAGATTGTACAGGAAGTGGGACCCTGAAGCTGTAGAAACACCCACAGCCAAAAACGGAAGGGGGGAGTCTGAAGATGTAGAACCCCTCTCCCTCCACACAGGCTGAACAGAAAGTGGGAGCCTAAAGCAGTAGACTCACCCACAGCCGGAACAGGAAGTGGGAGCAGGAAGCTGTAGACCTGCCCACAGTCTGAAAAAGTGGGGCCTGAACTGTAGAACCAAAAAACAGCTGTAAATGAATACACATTCCAAAAAATCACACATCAACCCAAAAAAGGCCCTGGGAATTTTTAAAAAAGCATTTTCTGCTACTTGGATACATGAAAAATTTTATGGGTTTTATTCCATTTTTTATCAAAAACTGTTTTAAGCCCCCCTCCCATCAAAAAAAACCTAGACGCACTCCACCCACCTTCACAGGTTTTTTAAACAGGGCAGTGTCCAGTAGCGGTGCCTTCACTCCCTGAAAAAGGAGGTCTGAACAGGCCCTAAAGAGCAAACACATGTAGGGTTTCCCCCCTTAAATTTTGGGCCCCCTTGTTTATGGGATGTGGCTTAAGGGGGATTTGCAAGAAGTGCCTTTTTGCAAAAAAAAGCAAAAGTAAAAAAAGAAACCCCTTAAGCTGAGAGAGAGAGAGCCAGTCAGACACAGAGCCATGCATAAGGGGTCGTGTGCAAGTTTCACTCAAAAAAATCACCTACAATAGGGATTCTGAAACAAAAGACAACACCATTCCACAGCCCCTTGGGGAAAACTGTTCATTTCCTATCATCGAAAAGCAGGGATCAAAACCCCAAAAAATCACACAAAAATATGGATTCTGTATACAAAAGAAACATATTTTTCCACAGCCCTTTAAACCCCTTTCCCGCCCCCTTCTCGAAAAGAAGTGTGTCTGCGCAAGCCGGCAGTTAGCTCCTGTCATTCGTCGGGTTTATCAAAGTAATAGGGCGGGAAAAAGGCAGGAGTTTTCTTTTTAGGCTGAAAATTTTTTTAATCACAATTTAGAAAAGTGGTTAAAATCCCCTTTTTTGGAGGATCCACGTCAACATTACATCTTTAAAAAAAACCCCCTTTTAAAGCGTTTGATAAAAAATGTAAATAAGACACCAAAAATTTGCTGTATCCTAAGTAGCGAAATGTTTTTCAAAAATTCCTATGTGCCTTTTAGTTTTTTTAGTGTAGTGTGCTACTGAATTGGAATGTGTATGTATATTGTGCCAATCGTTGACAAGCTAATTTTTTTTCAAAAAAGTTTTTGGGTGTGCAAACCATATGTGTTTCTAGTTTTTAAATGAAGTGGGGCCCGAACTTTAGAATGCCCCCAAATAAAAGGGAAAGGGGGCCGAAACTGTAAACTGCCCACAACCCCGAACAGGAAGTGGGGGCCCGAAGCTTTAGAAACCCCCCCAACTGAAAAGTAAAAAGGGAGCCCGAAATGTAGAACTGCCCACAACCTGAACAGGAAGTGGGAGCCTGAAGCTTTAGAACTGCCCACAACCTGAACAGGAAACGGGTGCCAGAAGCTGTAGAACTGCCCACAACCTGAACAGGAAGTGGGAGCCTAAAACAGTAGAATCACCCACAGCCTGAACAGGAAGTGGGAGCCTGAAGCTATCTATGAAGAGCAGGCTCTGAGAAACAGCATGGTGAGAATATCCCTTTAAGGGTAAGCATGTAAGAAAACCTTAGGAGCATTAATATTTGAGCACAGAAAAGTTAAATCTGTCATCCTAAGACAATATAGACATTTGTTAAATATTTGCAGACATTAAAATGTAAGATAGCAAAAGTGGATATATTTCAAAGAACAGACATAAGCAATGGCTCTACACCAGCAGCCTCAGCCTGGCATTGAGCTTACTTACAGTTTACAATCAGTCCTGGGTGGTTTTACATTGAATGTCAGTGTTTGGTAGATCTTATCAGCATTTATAGACAGTAGCACTCCTATCATGATATCTCCAGGTTGTCTTATCCCCTCCAGGTCTGACATAGATGGTAATTTACACATCTGTTCCAAGGAGCTGATAACTGACATGAAAAGTAACAGAAAGATCTCTATACATAAGAAGCCATATAGGAGTGTTTAGCCATTAGATGAGCTGAAAACATAGAAAATACACATGATTAATGGCATCATCTTCCCCACATATGTTAATGTGATCTAAAGTTGGTGACGTAACTGATATCTGATATTTAGCTACAATAGGTCCATACATTAGGTCTACATAAATGAAGAGGTAAAGTTGTTTCTTGCCTTTAGGAAACAATTCTGTACTCGTAATGGTAAAAGAATGGAAAATGTATTTTACTTTTTGTTGTTATTGTATATATATTTCTACGAATATTATTTTTTTATGGATCTTGTAAGAATTTTATTAAAGTAACAAAAAAGCTGAGTAACTAATTCAAGAGATGTATGAAGAGGGGCATAAAATGAAGAGGGGCATAAAATGAGAACATCATTCTCCCATTATACAAGTCTCTGGTCAGACCACACATGGGATATTGTGGACAGTTTTGGGCACCAGTTCCCAGGAAAGACATTGTAGAGCTTGAACAGGTACAAAGGCGGCACCAAAAATAATAAAAGGACTGGCTGGACTGCAATACCCAGAAAGATGAGCAAGATTAGGGTTATTTAGTTTAGCGAAAAGACGGCTTCGGGGGACGTAATAAATATGTTCAAATACATTAAAGGTCAATATGGAGAACTCTCCCAGGATCTTTTTATACCCAGGATTGTATCTAGAGCAAGGGAGCGTCCTCTATGTCTAAGGAAAAGAAGGTTTAAAATAAAAAAAGAAAGGATTCCCTTTACTGTAAGAGCAGTAAGTCTGTGGTACTCTCTGCCAGATGAACTTGTCATGGTGAATTCATTAACAGAGTTCAAAAAGAGTCTGGATACATCTCTAGATGGGAATAATAAACAATTAAGTGGGCCAGGATTCTGGGGGAAGGGTCTGGATACATTTTAGATGTAATAATATAACAAGCTATAGTGACCAGGATTCTGGAGAAGGGTCTGGATACATTTCTAGATGTAATAATAGAACAAGTTCTAGTGACCAGGAATCTGGAGAAGGGGCGCTGATCCAGGAATTTAGTCTGATATTCAGATTTGAGTTTGTAAGGACTTTTTCCCCTAAAATAAGGACAATTTGCTTTTTTATCTCATATGGTTTTTGCCTTCTTCTGGATCAACACTACAGCAGAATAGTCTGAACCGAATGGAGCACAGTCACCAGACTTACACCCCATGGAGCACAGTCACCAGACTTACACCCCATGGAGCACACCCCATGGAGCACAGTCACCAGACTTACACCCCATGGAGCACACCCCATGGAGCACAGTCACCAGACTTACACCCCATGGAGCACAGTCTCCAGGCTTACCCCTCATGGAGCTTTTTTGGGATGAACTGGATGGAAAGGTGAAAGGAAGCCACCGCCAAGTGCAGCACATTTGTGGGAACTTCTGCAACAATGTTAGGATGAAATCTCTGAACATTTGAATGCAAATTTAGAAAAAAATGCATTGATTGTGTAAAGCCAATATATCAGTGAAAGGCGGCGACTGTGAAAAGTGAAAAATTTAGATTGAAGTTGTCAAAAGTTATTGATATAGATAGATAGAAGGTAGATAGATAGATAGATAGATAGATAGATAGATAGATAGATAGATAGATAACCTTAAATATTTATGGGGGATTCATAAGTCAGACAGTCTTATTAGTTAATATTATATAGGAAGAAATGTTGACTTTGATGAGTTCACCAATGCTCACAAGCAGGGCCGCCATCAGAAATTTTGGGGCTCTGTACAGCCGGAGCGTCTGGGCCCCCCTGGCTCCATCCCCACTGCCCCTCCATACACTGATCCTAAAGTGGGAGATATGAGGTGCACAAGTGCTTTGCAAACAGTTTACTTACATTTATAGCCTCACAGGTGATATCTAGTCTGATGAGTTGTTCACTTTCCCTTTTCTTCTCCATTCGTTCCAGACCGCCATGATGACTTCTCCCATCCACCACTCATCCCTGCAGAATTTACAACACAAACACCTGAGACTCCTCACTTTTTTATCATTATGGTGCCCACAGTAGGTAGGCAGGTAGATTTAGGGCCCCCAGTTGGTACGTAGGTACAATGGGCCCCCCGGGTGGTAGCTAGGTAGCTTGGGGCCCCCGTAGGTATCTTAGGGCCCCATGTAGGTAGCTTAGGGCCCATTGGCGGTAGCTTAGTGCCGCCGGACGGTAGCTAGTTAGCTTAGGGCCCCCTGTAGAAACAATAGGGGCCCCCTTGTAGGTAGAACAGCCCCCCCCCCCCCCCGTAGGTAGAATTGGGCCCCTTTGTAGGTAGAATAAGATCCTCCTGTAGGTAGAATAGGGCCCCCTGTAGCTTAGGATCCCCTGTATGTAGAATATGGGGCCCACTGTAGCTTAGGACCTCCTGTAGGTAAAATTTGGGGCCCACTGTAGGTTAGGACCCCATGAAGGTGGATAAGGGGCCCCTTGTAGCTAGAATAATCCCCACTGTAGCTTAGGGCCCCCTGTAGGCAGAATGGGTCCACCTGTAGCTAAGTCATACAGGCATTTCTTCCGCCGCCAGCAGGCGGCGGGGGTCCTTTAAATGGCCGCGGCGCGGAGTAGCGCTGGTGCGCTACTCCGGCGCCGCCGGTCGTTCCCACGGGCGGTGAAGCGGGCGCAGGGTCCGCTCACCGCCCGGAGTCTCGTGAGCAGGGAGGAGGCAGGAGGGAGCACTCCCTCCTGCCTACTCCCCTGTATGTCCGCCGTCCGCTGTGCGCCGTACACACATGTCAGCGTCACAGAGGAAGTGACGCGCGGCTACACTCACTTCCCCTGTGACACTGCTGAGGAGATTGTCCAGGAGCGGGCGCTCTGCAGGAGCCTGGTCAGGTAAGTGGATTTTATTATTTTATTTTATTAGTTTTAGGGGGCACTGTCTGGCTACAAATGGGGGGTTACCTGGCTACAATGGGGGGCAATCCTGGCTACAGAGGGGGGCACTACCTGGCTAACAATGGGGGCACTACCTGGCTAACAATGGGGGCACTACCTGGCTACAATGGGGGCACTACCTGGCTACAATGGGGGCACTACCTGGCAACAATGGAGGCACTACCTGGCTACTAATGGGGGCACTACCTGGCTACTAAAGGGGGTACTACCTGGCTACAATGGGGGCACTACCTGGCTACAATGGGGGGTCTACCTGGCAACAAAGGAGGCACTACCTGGCAAACAATGGGGCATAGGGGCACTACCTGGCTATCGATGGGGGCCACTACCTGGCTAACAATGGGGGCACTACCTGGCTAACGATGGGGGCACTACCTGGCTACACAGGGGGCACTACCTGGCAAACAATGGGGCATCTACCTGGCAACAGAGTGGGCACTACCTGGAAAGCAATGGGGCATCTACCTGGCCAACAGAGGGGGCACTACCTGGCCAACAATGGGGGCACTACCTGGCAAACAATGGGGACCACTCCCTGGCTTACAAAGGGGGGCATCTACCTGCCTGTAAGGGGCACTACCTGGTTATGGGGGGCTACTACCTGGCTATAAGGGCATCTACCTGGCTTTCTTCCAAAACCGTTATGCAGTTAGGTGGAGTAGGTGTGGCTTTTTGAAGGGGCGTGGCATACCGTCAAGATGGGCGCCGCCCACTAATATCTCCTGCTTTTTCATTTTCAAAAGTTGGCAACTATGAGCTAAGTACTCACCTCGCCACGCTCCACCAGCATCTCCATCTGCTCCCGACCCCAAGCCAGCTGCTTTAGGCTTGGGGCCTAGGATAGGAAGCTCGGCAGGCAGCGTTATGGCGTCACTTCTGTCGCGCCACATGCACAGCTATGCACAGCTATGTATGGCAGGGGTGGGGAGCGCATAGCTGTCCCTGCCCCGCCGTTCATCTTAATTGTATGCATGTCGCAAGGACAATGTGTCGGAGCCTGCCAACAGTGGTGGCCGGGCCCCGTAGGTCAGTACTGGTTGTACTGCCATAATGGTGGTCCTGATCACAAAAGCTGTGCTTTGGCCATGGTTGAAGTGGGTTTTGAACTTTCCAGGCAGTTCTGATAAAGTTTTACTACATGACAACTATAAATGTCCGGGCGGTGGCCATATAATTCTGCACCAATGACTTAATTGCGCAGCTACTGTTGTGGAAAGCCAACTGCCAACCTTTTCGGTCATTGTATGTGTAACACATAGTGAGCACTGTACATGCAGATTCACAGGGAGCCTCGTGGGTTCCTGCTTCCCAGCACCAGTGGTCATGTGACTTCCAGGGCTCAGTAACCACAGGAGCTGCTGATCCTTATCAGAAACAGGTCAGCTCTGCAGTCAGTACAGAAGGATTTCTCCAGGATTTCTCCTGTAACTGGGGCCAATACATCAGCCCCAGGAAATCACCAAAAAAAGTGATATAAAAGTTCCCCATAAGAGGTCATCTTCTGATCCTATGGGGGGCACAAATTGTAAAATAAAATATTGATTAAAAAAAACCCACAAAAAATAAAATTTTATTAATAAATAAAACAAAAACTAGCAACCTAAACCATAACTTCTAGCCCGGCCACAGACAACTCTAAACCTTTACAGCACCTATCTATAAATGTCCATGATAGAAAAATGATGCGGCTACAAAACTTATTTTAGCGCCACATTTGCTGGTAAAAAAATAAATAAATATAAAATATGTGAAATTCAGACTTGTTATTATTTTCCCTTAAATTCTAAAAAAATGTCATGTAAAAATAACATAAAAACAAAGCCTAATGTATGACGGAAAAAAGGCCAAAAAATAAGTAGAATAATAGCGTGTGAGAAAATGTTCAAGTGTTTTAACCCATATGTACTAAGGAAAATGTGTCTGGTGAGGGACTGGTTAACTATAACTGATCCAGACAACAGAACTGAGAGAGTGATCCTGTTTATTATACATGTTGGTGTATGATGAAGCTGCAGCGACTGAATGGGATCTATTGCTTAGTACATAGAGATGAGGCTCCGTCATCCTTCAATGGATTGAAGAACTTGCATTATGGGTTTGCATCTTAGAATAAAGTACCTAAAGCTGTATTATATATCTAGTGACCTCTAATCCATGGGACATGGCAAAGAATCAATAGTCTTGGGGGTCTATCCTCTGAAATGTTTGATCATCTATATCTGAGCATATTGATGTCCAGTATGGACGGATGAGGCAACTGATACAAAATGCATTTATGTGATGTGTATAGATTAGTATATATATAACAATAGTGCACATATTATACTTAAAGTGAGGATATATCTAAGAGTCTGGAGTAGGGAAGTCTGTACACACTGAGTCCAAGGCATCCAGTACTATCCAGAACCTAGTGTATATAAGGGTGCAGTGTTGGTAATTGGTGGTAATACTCCCGTCCAGCGCAGTTATTAATGTTCCTCTGAGAACTTTTTTTCCCATGAGACCTATGTATGATTTCCCAAGAAAGATAATTTATGTGATAAATGGCCAGATGTGATCTTGCTGCTTTGGATCATTTTTTTAACTCTTATTCTTATTTGCAAAATGAGGGCAAGGAGAAGTCAATCATATGAAATCAAAAAGAGAGAGTAAAGGAAAGGAGAATTTGGAATCCTTCACAGAGAAAACTGCTCTAAGTGGTTGGTGGTCTTCTCTTACAGGGATATATATATATATATCCCTGCTGGTTCACATGATATTCAGTTCAAACAAATTATACATGTCATCTTGTGACACTAAAAACTAAAGAGAGGACAAGCAGCACATGAAATGCCTTTGTGGTAAATCCCTTGTAACACCGAAATGTGAGTAATAGTGTCGAGCGATTTAATCGAGAAAGGTTAAAATCGAGTCGATTTTTTAATTTTTTATTGATCTCGCTCCAATCCGATTTTTTTCCTCAAAATCGGGTAAAAAATCAAGATCGAGAATTAAGATCAAGCTATTTTCACTGCTTTCTGTACTTTTGGCGGCCAGCAAGTCAGTCAAGAGCACAGACGGGAGTCAAAAACGTCACTGCTGAGGGAGTAGGGATCTCATTGGCTGCTTAAATCACATGACCCTGTTTTACATATGTCACTGTATTTCCTGGTGAATACCATTATGAGTTGAGACTGTGAACTGAACACATTGCTTTCTCTGCTCTGTTTTTTTCAAAGCAGGCAGACACACCATTTCCCAGCGATTTCACAAAGGAAAATCTGCTAGATAGAGTAGTTAGGGTTGTGGTACAGCAAGATTAGGGAATCCTAGACAGTAGTAGTTAGGGATTTTGAAATTGCGATACGCTTCTTTGCTTTCCCCAAAATTTCCCTTGCTGCTTTTTGGGGGGGAAACTTGTGCAAAGACACTGTTAGAAATCCAAAATAAAAACAGTGATAACGGGTTTCTTGAGAAAATTTCTTTTCTGTGCCCAAAATTTCCTTGCTGCAGTTTTGGGGGGACAGCTGGTGTACTAGACACCGTTCTTCCATAAGACCCCATTTCACAGATATTCCATCGAAAAAAATTTTTTTCTAATCCTAGTTTGTTGTTGCAAAGTATAAGGATTCAAGAACATTTTGATTTTGTGTCGGGGTTTCATAAAACCAAATTTCAAGATATTCCTAGAAAAAAATTCTGTTTTAATCCTATTTCCCATTGGAATTATGGGAAAATTTGGGAACATTTGTGATTTGTGTTTTGGAGTACAGTTTTTCATAAAGACTGTGAACAAACGACCTTTTTAATATTTTTCTTTTTGAACAGGAGCGAAATGGAGGTGGAACGGCAAGAAGGGTGTAGGGACGGGGGTTCTAGGGTACGAGAAAAGGGCCCCCTTCCAGTGCTCCGACAAACAAAGCGGACATCACAGTTCGGGCCCCTCAGGCTGTTTTGTTTGGTCGGTCCTGTAAATTCAGTACTTATACTGAATGCATCGCCAATTTTCTTCATGGTTAACACAACCTGAATGGGGCAGTTTTACATCCCGTTTCGTCAGGGGCCACAAATGCGTTGTCGTCATCATCTTATCGCCCAACCTGAAAAAAACATATCCAAATGTAACCAATGTACAGACCACTCCATATAACCTTTTTGAGATTTTTGATACACAAGGGGTTGGAGTCAGAAACATTTAAAGATCAAGGGGCCCAAAGAAGATGTTTTGTCTCTTTGCCAAAATCGCTGATGCCATCAGAGGGGAGAAAAACGTCAGTCGGCAAAAATCTGGGCGGTCAGAAATCCTCGCACTGCCTTTGGCTTCTAGCCTGCAGCTTGAGGATGTAAAATATCAGGAGGAGGAAGTCACCTGTATTGATGATGATATTGTGGATCCAATGTGGTCTTTTCAGCAGCAGTTGCTTGCGAGCGCCTCATGAGTGGGGGAGGGGGAGATGGGGTGTGTCGTGGGGGTTGGCCTCGAAAGGGAGGGGGCGGTTGCAAAGTCCCTGCATTAATCCGCCAGCCTTTGTCAGTGGTGGCAGCGGGAACATGCTACTGGGTTTTTCCCTGAAGAGGTCCAAGCCCTGGAACTGGGTCTTTTTCCATAAACCCTTCGTTCGCGGCCCAACATTATATGCCATATTTGCCATCAACGCGTAAGAGACCGCCTTAAGACCATGGTTCATGACTACCTGCAGCTAAACCCCAATGTTTTTGGACTTGGGCCGCCCCAATCACTTTGGGTTCCATAGGATGAAGGCCCGAGCTTCCCGGGGCACACATAAATTTTTAAAACTGCCCACGACACTTATCTGGGAACACACATTCACCCAAAAGTGGGGGGGTAAAAACTGACAAACGATAATTTTTTTCCCCTGAAAATGTGGTTCATTGACATTTATCAAAAATGAATCAAGCGGGGATCTTGATCTTTTTGTTGTCGGTTTGGGGCTGAGTCCCCGCTAGTAAATGCCCCACGTCTTCTTTACAAGGGAAAATACAATTGGGACATTAAAAAAAATCAATGGCCCAAATTGAAAAAAATCTTAAATAAAATTACAAGAAGAAATGATATTTGAATAGTGTCCAAAAGGTCATTTTGCTGGTTTTGGGCAGGGCCACTGTAAAAAGCCCCAATGAAAATTTTCTTATTGAAAAATATCTTAATCCAAATACTCATTTTTCTTGCTAATTTTATTTGAGTTCCATAAAATCATTTTTGTTTTTGGGGTCAGGCACTGAAAAAAACACTGTTTAAATGTTTATTGAAAAAATCTTTTTTTTAAATACTAAATTTTCCCCTTGCAAATTTTATTCTGAGTGCCAAAAGATTTTTTTGCTGGTTTTTGGATCGGGTACTGAAAAGGGGGTCCCGGGGGTGCAATGGGCAATACCCCTGTCGGGGGCCCCTAATAAAAAAGGGGGGGCCCAGTGATATTTAAAAAAAAAGTAATGGGGGGGGCCCCCAATTTGTTTTATCTGCATGGGTCCTAAAATTTGGTTTAGTAGATACTGAGGGCAGCCCCTGGCTATACTGTACCCCTATAACTAGGGCCTGCCAGCAAAACTCTGTTTCCCCCGGGGGGTGTTCTTCTGCCACCACAATAGGGACATGTTCTTAGGCCCGGGTGAAAAATGATGGGTTTTTCTCCTCCGAAACCATTCCCTTTTCCAATCCCGATGTCTTCTTTTTGGTAAAAGGGGGCCCCCCGCTATACCTCCTATAGCTACGCCCCTCTTGAAAAGCTGTTCTCTTTTTCTTTTAGCCTTTAAAAATGAAATTTCCCTTTGTGAATTTTTTTCTGTCACACTTAGACAAAAATTTTCTTCACTAATTTTTCCCACTACGTTTCTGTTATGGAGGGTAATTCCGTTTCCCCTCATTTATAGGTATAAGAATTTACCTGTATTTTCTCCCATTGATTTAATTGGAATCTCGATTGATCGGTTTAAAAATCGACACGATTTTCTTTAAAATCGACAATTGACTCGATCTAGATTTTTTTTAGTGATCGCTCAGCTCTAGGGAATGGTGCGAAGTAAACATTTTGGCACCACTGCAGCGGTAACCCAGGGCACTGCAACTATGTAACTTAAAAAAAAACAAAAAACAATTTCAGGTGGTTTTGGTTATTAAATTTATGAAAAAACCACCCAAATTTTATTTTTTTTTAAAAGTTACATGTTGGGGGGGGGGGAGGGGGGGGGGGGGTGTTTTATTCCCTTTTTACCCTTTGGGGGTTTAAGGGTTTTACCAGAAAGGGCATTTCATTGGTGCTTGTCCTTTTCTTTAAAATTTTTTGTGTACAAGACCATGTATAATTTGTTTGAAAATGAATATCATGTGATCCGCAGGCTTGACATCACCCCTTTCTTGTCCCCAGTGTGCTCATCTAGCAAACAAAGGGCTGTTTTGGTACAGTCAAGTAAACCCAAAAACAAGAGTATGAGTTTTACAATGTGCTGAGGGTTAGCACTTCTACCTTTCAGATAGGGGCCCAGGTTTTTAAATTTTAAATCTACTTTCTTATCCCCTTTTTAAATTACATCTATTAAGGTTTCCCTTTTTGGGGGGGGGAAGGGATGCACTGTTTGGGCTAATTATAAGGATCAGGGAAAATGAAGTACCTGGGGGGAACCTCGCCAGAATGAAAAGTTGTGTTACCCCCGCAATTGGTGCCTTTTTTATTTTTGGGGCTTTTTAAAATAAATAATAATGATCATATAGATTATTTAGATAACAACACAGACAATAATATCTGGAATGGAAAGTCTATGAGACGACCATCAGAAATGCAATAAAAAAGTCAATACAAACAAAAGAGAGGAGAGCAGAGAATTCATCACAGAGGGGTCTGGTTTAAATGGTCTTCTCTCTTGTGGAGATATTTTACTGGGCAGATGAAACAAAGTTTTTTTTGGCAGTGATATCCCAAATGCGTATGGGGCCCCAGAGCAGACGGATGTCATTTTCCCCCTGTAACCCCACGTGTATGGGGCCCTGGACAGCGGAGTCACGCACCTTGCTAAACCCCAATGTGTATGGGGGGCCCGGGGGGAGACGGATTCACTGCACCTCTGCTAACCCTAGTGATGGGGGCCGGAGCAACGGATGTCACTGCACCTCTTAACCCTACTGTGTATGGGTCCCCGAAGCAGACGAAAGTCACTGCCCTTGCTAACCTACTGTGTATGGGCCCCAAACAATGGGTGTCATGCACCCTTTCTAACCCCCCGTGTATGGGGGCCCGGAGAATGACGGAGTAATTGCACCTCGCTAACCAAATGTGTATGCAGCCCTGGGGCGCGGATGTCACTGCACACTGCTAACCTTATGTTATGGGGCCCCCAGCGACAATGTCACTGCACCCCTGCTAACCCTTGTGTATGGGGCCCCAGAAAAAGAAAAGGGTGCCCCTGCACCTTGCTAACCCTATGTGTATGAGCCCGGAGCAGACAGATGTCACGCACCTTGTAACCCACTGTTATGGCGCCCCGGAGCAGACGGATGTCACTGCACCTCTGCTAACCCCTGTGTAGGGGTCCCCCAAAATAGATAGATGTCATGCCCTCTGCACCTTTTCTATGATGGGGCCCCCGGAGCGACGGGTTTTCCCGCCCTTGCTAACCCCCACTTTGTTGCGCCTGGAGCAGAAGAGGGATTGCACCCCGCTAACCTTCTGGTATGGGGCCCCGGAAACAATGGTGTCAAAAGACCTCTGTAACCCTACTGTGTTGGGGCCCTAAGCACGGGGTCAGCCCCCTGCTAAAATGCTGCTTGGGAGAAAATCATAACAAAAGATAACCCTTTTTCCCAAATTGCAAAACCGATACTGCCGAAAAAGTTAAGTCACTTTCCCGTTCATTGAGTGGGGGGCATTGGCATGTCAATAGAAACATCAGAGAGCAAAAAACTCGCTATTAGTGGCAAAACAAGGTGTTTGGCATGTTATGTCTGGGAATGTTTTTTGGGGGTTCTCTGGGGCCCTCAAATCATGTGAGTGGCCTTCCCATGGATGAGATAACCCGTACTCCCCATGTACCCAGGGGTGGTGGAAACTCCAGCAAACAAATTTTACGTCACACGGCTAGAAATGTCCCACATTGGTTGGAAAACAGGACCAAGACTTCCAGTATACCCCGGCCCCCAATTCCTCAAACCCCCGCTCCCATGAGGGTTCCCCGGTTGGTGTTGGCTCTATGGACTCTCCAAAGTTTGGGGCCCTGGGTATGGTGTGGTCTATGGACCTCCCGCACCTGTGGGGGCCCTGGATGTTGTTGTTGGCTCTATAGCTCCTCAAGCAGCTGTGGGGCCCCTGGATGTGGGGTTGGCTCTATGAATCCTCCAGCAGCTGTGAGACCCCTCGATTGTGGTGTTGTCTCTACGGACCCTCCAGCAGCTGTGGGGCCCCTGGATGTTGATGTTAGCTCTATGGACCCTCCAGCAGCGTTGAAGTCCCAGGATGGTGGTGTTGGCTCTATGGACCCTCCAGCTGCTGTGGAGCCTCTGGATGGTGGCGTTGGCTCTATGAATCCTCCAGCAGCTGTGGGATCCCTGGATTGTGGTGTTTGCTCTACGGACCTTCCAGCAGCTGTGGGGCCCCTGGATGGTGATGTTGGCTCAAGGACTTCCCAACCCACCCCTTTGCCAAAGCCATTGTGATATGAGGAAACCCCTACACAACAGGGCGAGTGGGCGGGACATGTTAGGTGAGTCTTCACCATCAAAATGGCAACCCATCCTCATGTGACCTGCCATTTCATACCCCCACCCTATCCCTTCTCCTCCCACCACACCACCATCCATGGTGATGCTCCCTCCACCCTCCCTCCCTTATGTCTGGCCTTGCAGTATATGGAATAAATTGTACACTCTTCTAAAATTCAGCTTGTTAAAAACTTTAGTCCCCTCAAATTCTGTCAAACAGTTCAGAGACCAATGACAGGGGGTACTTGTTCTTGACTATGGTCTGATTCAGTAATCTGCAGTTGATACTGGGTTAGAGAGAGTCATTCATCTTTTCCCCACAGAAGAAGCCAGTATCTCCAGGGGAAGATGACTTGCAGATGAACCTCTTCTTCAAGTTCTCTGTTGTGTAGACTGACATTGGTATGGTTTTGAGTAGAGACAGGGTGCACGCTCTACCCTGACGAAGCATGATACTCGATTAGAGAATTTCAATTGATACAGAAGGTCTGTAGGGCTGGTGAAGTGGTTTCTCCCCCTGTTTTTAGAGGGAAAAGACCTGAAAAGTCCTTCCCATGCCCATGCGGGAAGAAGATACTAACAGAAGGCGGTCTAGACAATTAGTGTTTGAGCGACTTACGTTGGCTATCGACATCGGCGATAGTCATAGTCGCCGCACCCAACGATAAGGTTTTTTTCGATAGTCGGTAGTCGATCATCTCCGAGACCATAAAGTCTATGGGAGAGCAACAACACCTTCATTCCTTAACGCCCAAACAGGGGCTGGAGATGCTGGAATTAACAGCCACAACAGTCAAATGGATACCTGCTACATCTAGGCACAACAAACCTTAGACTATGAAAAGCCACAAAAAAAAGTCACACACCAGTTCACTATCCCAGTCTATGTACCACAGCATGACCCTTAAACCTGCATCACCAACAAATTAAAAAGTGCCTGAAGGCAGTATATTTGGAGACCATCATTTTAACTTGAACTGGAAATTGAATATCCCCTGTCCTGAACGCTGCATGACCCTAAAAACCTGCATGACCCACAGATAAAAAAGTGCCGGAAAAAGTATGTCTTATGAACCACCATTTTAGTTTGAACTGGACATTGGACTTTACCTTGTCCCTGGACCGCAGTAGGACCATTAAACCTGTCTGACCCCCGATTAAAAAATGCCGGAAAAAGTAGTCTTTCAATCCACCATTTGTAGTTGAACTGGACATTGTCTATACCTGTACTGGACCGCAGTATGACCATTAAACCTGTTCTGACCCCCATAATTAAAAAGTGCCGGAAAAAATAGTCTTTCAACCACCATATTAGTTGAACTGGACATTGACTATACCTGTCCCTGTGCCACAGGCATGACCCAGGGCCGGAGTTACCAGTGTGGTCGGTGAAGCCCAGCTTGCGTCCGTCATCTATTAACACGCAGTTTAAAGATGCCCTGATGACGCAGCAACGAAACCTTCGCGTGGCTGAAGCAGAGTGCGGAAGCGGAAGTGTGAAACTCCAGCCTTTCCCTCAGTACACATTCGAAGACCTGGGTATCGCATGCCCTCGAGATAAGTGCGGACCAATTGAGCTACACTTGGAAATACTGGTGGTATACGCTCCTGTGTATACTCCAGGTGCCCTTTTTCTTGGCTTTCTTTTTCTCAATATTACTCAACGTGCTGGAGGAAATGGTCCTCTGTTCCTTGTTCTCTGTCATGCTCCATAACTCGCATGTCCCTCTAATAACCTACATCTGTGTCAAGTTTTTTACAGTACCTCCTTTGTACAATTCAGGAGAATTTTTTTTTAACAGCTATTTTGTAACGTGCTAGTTTTTTAGTAGTTTAATTCTAGAAAACTACATTTTTTAAAATAGGATGGAATTCCACCATGTCTTTGTTTCTCTTTTTAATTGTATTAAATGGTTGTCTCAATACATGGATTGCTACTATGTTAAAGATCTTGCAAAAACAAGTCATTTCGAATATGTGCCATTAACAGTGTCCTACCTATTCCTGTTTCTGACAGCACCATCACCCTTGAGTCACTCTTGACAATTTGTGAAGAACACAAAGTCCAGTTAGAAACAACCATTTTTTATAATAGGACCTGTAGTATAGCTGCTTGTCACAGCAAAAATGCCTCCAAAAAATCAAAGCATGACCCCTGAGCCACATTGGACAATTTGTGGAAGAACAAATGTCTGTTAGAAACAACATTTTTTTATAATAGGACCTGTATATAGCTGCATGTCACAGCAAAAATGCTCCAAAAATTCAAAGCATGACCCTTGAGCCACCTTGGACAAATGTGAAGAACAAATGTCTGTTAGAAACAACATTTTTTAATAATAGGACCAGTAGTATAGGCTGCATGTCACAGCAAAATGCCCCAAAAATTCAGAAACAAGACCCATGAGGCCCTTTTGACAATTGTGAAGAACAAATGTCTATTAGAACAACATTTTAGAATAGGACATGTAGTAATTTCTGCATTTAAAGCAGCATGACCCAAAAAATTATAAAATGACTTCTCAGCGCACTGTTAAAAATTGGCGAGGGAGAAATGCCACTTAGAAGCCACATTTTCAGTTCCAAAAAGTACCATGTTTATAGCATTTATCTCAACAGCAACAAGACGCCCAAAAAATTCTAAATATGACTATCTCACCACTGTTAAAATTGTAGGCAACATGACCCCAAAACCATTGACCAATGCGAAAAATTCTAAAGATGAGAGTGAATAAAATGGAAAAGGTTGTTGTCATGAAACCTTGGTGGTCTTTTACAGTCTCCTCACAGCAAACCAGCAAAATGAACTGTTGGGAACTGTAGAATAAAATATGCAGGTAAGAAATGACATTTTAAAAATAAGTTATTCAAGAGGACCATTTCTGTTGGAGAGGAATGTGAAGTTAGACCACAACTAATCGGTGGACCTCGCAATTGGGGGCCACAACATCATCAGAGATCCAGCCTGATTCATATAGATGAAAGGTCAAACGATCCACTAACTGTTGAAAGCCGATGCGTTTGTCTGTAATGACTCCTCCGGCCTGTGCTGAAGGAACGCTCATGAAATGACCCTGCTTGCTGGGGCAGGACAACACCTCTATGGCTTGGCGAGCCAGCTCGGGCCATTCGTCCCATTTTGATACCCTAAGTCTATTGGTCCGGAACACATACAAAAACATATGGTATTGAGACGCATATAGTCGTGCACCATGAACTTAAGCTGGTCTCTGGGTGTTTGGATGTGTGCCCATCATTGCATGCGTTGGTGAGGTGGGTAAAAATGATTGCCAGGAGGTCACCCTAGGCCCTTCTTCACCTTGCCTGCTGCTGCTGCTGCCTGCTACGGCTACTTTGGCACTCTACTGCTGTTCAAACTCGTTTGGCGTTGTTTCACCACCGTGACAATTTAAGACGTGAAGCAGACGCAACAGGTTGTCTCCATTGAATCAACTCAGCAAGGTCTCCATTTCTGCATTTTTACTCTCTATTTTGGTGGTGGAAGAAAGTGCCGAGTTTTTTTTGTACCGGGATAAGGAGGGTGGCCCCCAGTAATCTTGTTGTTCCATTTTATTGCCTTAATGCGAGGATCATTTTGGTTAGGAAATGGAGCCATCCAAGACCATGTGAGAGATGGAGCCTTGATTTCCCAAGCCTCTGGGTCTAGGGACACTAGCAAACTGATCTTCCTCATCCTTCCTCCCCACCTCAAATTTGCGCCAACCTCTTTCCAGGCAGGGACGTCGGTAACTCCAGTTTCTAGGAATATCTCCTCCTCCTCCTCCTCCGCTGCCTTCCGCACAGCTTCAACACAGCCCCTGACTTGCCTGAGATGATGCACCCTGAGAGCTGATGCGCCACCTGCCACTAGCTCTGGACCCTGAACCACTGCCTAATGAAGACCGATGAGAACTGAGAAACAGTCGGGCCTTGTGGATTTTGACGGAGAGAAAGGCTCGTGTCCGCATCTGTGTCCGTCTCCTCCTCCGTCGCTGGTGGGTACCTGTTGTTCAGATTGTCCACGATCGTTCCAGAACTAAATCACCACAATGCTCCATGCTGACAAGGCATTGTACAAACACTGACGCATTTGGTGGCTTCTTCAAAACTGGCAAGGTTGGTGCATGAGCTCTTCGCACCAGCCTCCATATCTCGGTGTGCTAAACCCCGAGTTCCTCACCCCGCATGCTTGTCAGGGTACATAGTGTCGACTATCTACGTACTTCTGTTGCGCTGCTGTCAATAATCCTGGAGCATGTGGAGGGTAAATTCCAGCATGTTGCCACGTCAACAATGAGACGGTTGACGGGAGGACAGCTGACGCTGCAACCGCAGCCAGGCGGGACGAACAGTGCGAATGGCGGAAGTGCGAACTCAGGACCACGGGCCTTCTTCACAGGGCAGTCCCAGACTCCGGGGTAGCTCTTTAGAAATTTCTGGACACCAGGTTCATGTACATGTGCCCGAGGCAAGGGTGTGCTCCACCTACCGATCTTAAGGCCGTTCCAGCAGATATTTCCATTATTCGCATACCACCTGTGCCTGGCACAAGGTTCTTGTCACCCCAGCAGCGCTCGGTCTCATTGCGGAGAGCCGCCACAATCTCCTGACCTGTGGTGTGGACGGTCTCCAAGACAGAATAATTTCAAAACGACATGGTTACTTTTTGCACTCTGGGCACGTGAATGCCACCAGAGGACCTTGGGATAAGAGCCCTGCACCAGTCCCTTCGTTTTGAAGAGCCGTGCGCCGAGCCTGAGAGCACCGTCCACCCCAGAGACATCCACCCAGCTCACCCAGTGAGCTGTCACAAGAATATAGCGGGCCTTGGCCGTGCTTTACTAGTCCATGTGGTCGGTGTGAGATGGACTTTTCCCGGCACAGAAGCAGACAATGCGCTTGAAATTTAGATGACACGGTTGCTGGCCAGGCAGGGACGGCTTTTCTGGCAAAGCAATGCTGCTTCGGCATCTGTATTGGGGGCAAGGCAATGCCATGACGGTGGCGGAACCCATCTGTTCCACCAGAAACGGAAAGGCAAACATTTCCAAGTCAAAAGCCCTGGCAATGCGACATTCAGGCTTTTGCTTTGGATGGTTTTGGAATAAAAGTGTTTCTTCTGCTCCCAAAAACCTGGAAGACAGAAGGCTGGCTGCTAGACTGGCCACTGTACGGCTGCAGGGTCGTCCAAACTGGCGAAGGAGAAGGGGTAGGATGGGTCTCTGGTGGTGCAGTTGGACTTCGTGCTACGGTGACGCCTGAAGCGGAAGGCTGAGCCCTGATCATGACCTCCTGAGAACATGGCCGAGGAGGAAACGCTTGGTGGTTTGCGGAGGAGGAGAGGCGGAACAGAGGGTGTGAACAGTTGTGTTATGGAGGCCCGGCGTCGTCTGGCCTTTTTTGGCCAAGTGTTTCCCATCCAGTTCAGACTCATGCATAACGCTGTCAATGTGACTAGACATGTTGTGTGGTGGTTAACCACTTAAGGTTCTTGCCTCTACTTATGCCGTTTTACGGGCAAAGGCGCATATGACATCGCTGTGTGAATCAGCAGGCTTGCTCAAAGAAGGCCAAGGAGCTGAGAGTCCTGGACCTATTTGGACGTGCGAAAAGCGAGGAGCGGGGTTTGCGCTTACCGTGGTCTGGCTGAATCATATCAGCGGACGTTCTGGCGACCGCCCTCTCCCTTTTTGTTGGCGGGACCCCTATTGATACTACCCCATTCTCTTCCTCCTCGTCCACTGATGAAGCACTCGCAAGCAAATTCTGTGGAAAAGACCACGATGGATCCGCAATGTCCCGACATCATCATCATCATCAACACAGGTGACTTGGTCCGTTCCTGACTTTTCTGCATCCATAATCTGCGGGCAACAAGCAAGAGGCCTGCAAGTGCGTTGCCGGACCGCCCGGGATTTTTGCCGATTGACCGGCTTATCTTCTCCTCCCTCTGAATGGCATCAGTAAGCAGGGCGTCGAGAGCAGACTAAATCATCCTCTTTGATCTTTTAATCATGCCTTTCAGACCCAACCGCATTTTCTCATCAAAGAGGGCTTCATACAATGAATAATCCACACTGGTTGGTACACGAGGGTTGACATTTGGGCTGCTTCATGTTGGATGATTCTGAAGATGCAGAGTTGACTTTACATTTGAGCCGTGACTGGGAGGACGAAGGCGGTAAAGACGCTGGATCAGGTTGCATTAACCACTGAAGGACAGATTTGAACGACGCTGGTTCGTTACTACTGAATTCACAGGGCCCTGACCCAGCGATGACAGGCCTGACGTCCAGCAACTGAAGATCCGCTGGCAGTGACGAGTTTGTCGCCAGCACAGGAAGGTAGCACCTTCTCTCGTACCTCTACCTCCATGTGCTACCCCCCACTTTGCTCGCTTACCACCTGCATTTCGGCTTTCCATGTTCAAAATATAAAATATGAGAAGGTATGTGAATAGTTTTGGAAAGTCTCATTATAAAAACGGCAAATCACAGCTATTCCTCAAATCCCTCCTAATTCAAAACAAAATTTGCTAGATTCATAATTTAACTGCAAGGTGTCTCCGATCAAAAAATCTGACTGGGGCAAAAGAGCAAAAAACACGCTAACTGAATGTTTTCCGTATAATACACGGTATTTTTTTGCACCTTTCAATTCGACTGTGATGATTATAAAATTGCTGTTTTCAGATTTACGTGGCAAGCTGCATCAATGAACAAAGCTGTTAGTGCGCCAAAGTAAAAAAAACACGTATCCTGAAATGTATTCGGATAATAAAATTTATTTTTTTTTTTAACGACCTTTCAATTCACCTGTGGGTGGAATAGTTGTTTGAGCCGATTTTTTTTTATCGACAAAGTTGAAATCGGCAGGTTTTATATGTGTGATCGAAATTTCCAGATCATGCGTAATTAAGGTTAAAAATCTGTGCATCATCTATTTAGAATCGCGCCTTTTTTCGGCGCTTCAATCCTGTAATTTTGGCGGCCAGCAAATCAGATACAGAATAGGAGCATGGTGAGATGTGTGTGCGGACGTCATGACTGTGATGTGTATGGTTGCGATTGGCTGGAAAATCACCAATGACCTCGTTTTATACATAGAACAGCTTACCTGTTTCATCAGCCTCAGTGTCTCTCGCATCTCATCATGTATAGGACCTGCGCTCTGCCTTGGCCAAACAGCTCATGAAATTAGTCTATTTCTGCACAAGAGAAACCTCTTACTATTAGCTTTGTGATTCCTTTCCAATTTAGTTAGATTTAGATATTTGAAGCATTTTATGTATTTAGCTATAGAATTATAAAGCACATTGCCACCGCTGTAAATTCAAACAGCGGTGGGTGCGGGGGGGGGGGGCCCGCGGCGCTAACACAGACAAGCTCTATCAAGTAGAGAAACACTGGAATAAAGGTCACCAAAAGACATAGTGTAGACATTTGTATGGAATATTCTTTATTATTAACAGTTTGCTATTTGAAATATTTCCTGATATTGGGCACCTAATTTATTTTGGGTAAAAAACATTTCAGTAACCCAAAGGTCTCTTTTTAGCTGAAAAAATCCATTTTTATTATCATATAAAATTCAATGGGTGTTAAATTTTACCCTTTAACCTTGACGTTATAATCCCCCTTGCCTTAAATTACAAACCACAACCTTGTATTCACACGGGTTTTTTTTCCCAAAAAAAATACGGTATCGTACGAAAAAAATCACGTTTACGGGTTTTTTACTTTTGCCACCCGCACTTTCATCTACGAAATCTTAAAACAGCAATTTATATTCCCAAGGGAATTAAAAAAGGGGGCAAAAAAACCGTTTATTAAATCAAAACAAACAGTTACTGTTTTTTTACTTTTGCGCACCCCCACTTTCATACGCAGCATCACTAAATCTTAAAACAGCAATTCAAAATTCACCACAGGGAATTGAAAGGGGCAAAAAATACCGTTTTTTTTATAACAAAAAATAAATTTACGGTTTTTTTTTTTGCGCACCCCCACTGTTTTATTGACGCAGCTCTACGTAAATCTTAAAACCAATTCTATATTACCCAGGTAAATGAAAGGTGGCAAAAAATACGTTTTTTAATCAAAACAAAAAGTTACTGTTTTTTTGACTTTTTTCCACCACACTGTTCATTGACCAGCCCTACAAATCTTAAAACAGCAATTCTATATTCACCACAGGTGAATTGAAAGGTGCAAAAAATACCGTTAATTATATCAAAACATAACAGTTACGTGTTTTTTGACTTTTGCGCACCCAGCACTGTTCATTGACGCAGCATCTACGTAAATCTTAAAACAGCAATTCTATATTCACCACAGGTGAATTGAAAGGTGCAAAAAATACCGTTATTATATCAAAACATAACAGTTACGTGTTTTTTGACTTTTGCGCACCCAGCACTGTTCATTGACGCAGCATCTACGTAAATCTTAAAACAGCAATTCTATATTCACCACAGGTGAATTGAAAGGTGCAAAAAATACCGTTTATTATATCAAAACATAACAGTTACGTTTTTTTTTGACTTTTGCGCACCCAGCACTGTTCATTGACGCAGCATCTACGTAAATCTTAAAACAGCAATTCTATATTCACCACAGGTGAATTGAAAGGTGCAAAAAATACCGTTTATTATACCAAAACATAACAGTTACGTGTTTTTTGACTTTTGCGCACCCAGCACTGTTCATTGACGCAGCATCTACGTAAATCTTAAAACAGCAATTCTATATTCACCACAGTTGAATTGAAAGGTGCAAAAAATACCGTTTATTATATCAAAACATAACAGTTACGTGTTTTTTGACTTTTGCGCACCCAGCACTGTTCATTGACGCAGCATCTACGTAAATCTTAAAACAGCAATTCTATATTCACCACGGGTAATTGAAAGGTGCAAAAAATACCGTTTATTATACCAAAACATAACAGATACGTGTTTTTTGGACTTTTGCCCAGTCCAGATTGTTGATAGACACCTTGCATTAAATTTGAATCCAGCAATTTTTTTGATTAGAGGGATTTGAGAATAGCTGTGATTTGCCGTCTTTTAAATAAGAGACTTTCCAAAACTATTCCATACCTTCTCAAATTTTATATTTCTGAACATGGAGCGAAATGCAGGGGTAATGCGAGCAAAGAAGGGGGTAGCACATGGAGGTAGAGGTACGAGAGAAGGTGCTCCTTTCAGTGCTGGCGACAACACGCATGCCACGGATCGTCAGTTGCAGGACCGTCAGGCCTGTCATCGCTGGGTCAGGGCCCTGTGAATCTAAGTAACGAACATCGTCGCCAATCTGTCCTTCAGTGGTTAATGCAACCTGCATCTAGCAGTCTTACCTCCTCGTCCTCGCATCACGGCCACAAATGTCGTCATCAGCATCATCACATCCGTCCAACATGAAGCAGCCCAAATGTCAACTCGTGTACCCACCACTGTGGATAATCCATTTTCTGAAGACCTCTTTGATGACAAATGCGGTTGGGGTCAGAATGCATGTTAAAAGATCAAGAGGAGGAATTTATTCTGCTCTGATGCCCAGTTACTGATGACATCAAAGGAAGGAGAAGGAAGCCGGTCAACTCGGACAAAAAACCCGCGGTGCGGATCGGTAAAAACAACGCCTGAGCAGGCCCCTTGCTTGTAGCCCGCAGCTTCTGGGGAAGCCGAAAGTCAGGACAGACCAAGTAGTCACCTGTGTTGATGATGATATGATGGACGACATTGCGATCCCATCCCTGGTCCTTTTTCCGCAGAATTTGCTTGCGAGCCGCATTCATCAGTGTACGTAGTAGGAAGACGATGGGGTAGTGTCATTACGGGTCCCCTGCCACAAAAGGGAGAGGGCGGTCCAGAAATTCCCCCCCACCCACCCCCCCCCCCGCTGATAATGATTCCGTCCTGCCACGGTTCCAGGCCAAACCCCCTCCTCGCTTATTCGCCCGTCCAAAAAGGTCCAGGACCTCTCAGCCTGGGCCCTTCTTTAGCAAGCCTTCGATTCAACCCAGCGATGTCGATGCCGACTTTGCCGTAAACGCATAAGTAGAGGCAAAAGAAACCTTTAATTGTTAACCACCACCAACATGTCTAGTCACATGCATCGAATGCATGAGTGAAATGGAGGGAACACTTGGCCAAAAAAGGCCAGAACCGGTACGCCGGCCTCCAACCACATGTCACAACCCTTTGACCTCCGCCTCCTCCGCCACCACCAAGCGTTCCTCATCTGCCCAATGTCTCGTCTCAGAGTCATGAAACAGGAACAGCCTTCCGCTACAGGTCCTCCACCAGTCGCCCGAGTGTACCACAGCACCACCAAGACCTCATCCTACCCCTTCACCTTCCGCCATTTGACGACCTGCCTGCAACTCCTTACAGCGGACAGGTCTAGCAGCCACCTACTGTCTTCCAGGTTTGGGAGCAGAAGAAACACTTTAACAACCCAAACCAACCAGAAGCCATAAAGCATGAATGTCGGCATTGCCAGGCTTTTTGGCCTTGGAAATAGTTGCCCTTTCCGTCTGGTTGACACAGAGTGGGTTCCGCCTCGTCATGGCCCTCCTTTGCCCCCAGATACCATATGCAGAGCATAGCATTTCTTTGCCAGAAAAAGCCTGATCCCTGCCGGCCCCAGCCACTTTGTCATCTAAAAATTTGTCAAAGCGCTGTTGTCTGCAACTGTGTCCGGAAAAGTCCATCTCACCACCGACAACAAAAACATTGAGGGACCAAGATAAAGCACGGCCAAGGCCCTATATCTCTGAGTGACAGACACACGGGAGAGCTGGTGGATGTCTCCTGGGGTGACGGTGGCCACTCAGTCTCGGCGCACGCTCTTCAAAACCGCAGGGAGCGTGCAGGGCTCTTCTACCCCCAAGGTCCTCATGAGTCATCACGTGCCCAATACACTAGGAGCCTGTTGAAATTAATCTGCCCTTGAGACCGTCCACCACACAGTCAGGAGCTGTGGACGGCTCTAAGCACCGAGACCAAGCGCTGGCAGGTGACAAGAACCTTGTGCCCGGCAAGGTGGGTGTGTGATAACGGCAAATCTGCTGGCCGCCCTTAAAGATCGGTAACGGCTGGATCACAACCCTTGCCTGGCACATGTCATGAACCTTGTCGTCCGAAATTTCTAAAGAGCTACCCGGTGTCTGGACTGCCAGCCTGAAGTAAGGCTACGAGGAGTCTAAGTTCGCACTTCCGCCATTCGCACCCTGCTCTCGACCCGCCTGGCCGCGTTGCAGCGTCAGCTCAGGCCTCCCCGTCAACCGTCTCTTTGTTGACAGTGGCAACACGCAGGAATCCACCCCCTCCACATGCTCCATCGGCTTGTGTGCAGCAGCGCAAAGCCATTACCATAACGAAGTGACACATGGCCTGACAAGCAGCGGTACGGACCTCGGGGTGTTTGAACCACCGAGAGTGGAGGCAAGGTGAAAGAGCTCTGCACCATCCTTGCCAGTTATGAAGAAGCCCCAAAAATGGTCAGTGCGGACAATGCCCCTTGTCGCATGCGCATTGTTGGTGAGTCTTAGTTCTGGAACATCGTTTGGACACTCTGTTAACAACAGGTCCCCCCCGCCAGCGATGGATGAGGAACGGACACAGATGCGACACTGAGCCTTTCTCCCCGTCAAATCCCAAGGCCCGACAGTTACACAATTTCATCGGTTCTTCATTATGCAGTGGTTCGGGGTCCAATTGTGCAAGGTGGCGCATCAGCTCTCAGGGTGCATCATCTGGCAAAGTCAGGCTGGTGTTTGAAGCTGTGCCGAGGCAGCGAGGAGGAGAGGAGGTATTCCTAGACAAACCGATGTACCCATACCTGCGGCGTCCCTGCCTATGGAAAGAGGTTTGGCGCTAATTTAGGCGGAGGCGGAAAGATGATGGAAGATCAAAATGTCTAGTGCCCCCCTCGACCCATAGGCTTGGGAAATCAAGGCTCCATCTCTCACAAGAGTGCTTTGTGATGCTCCATTTCCTCCAAACATGATCCTCCTCGCAATAGATGCCATCAAAAATGAACAACAGTTACTGGGTGGCCACCCTCCTGGATCCCCGGTAACAAAACAAACTCATCACTTCCTTACCACCCCACCCAAGTAGATAGTAAATGCAGGAAATGGAGACTCTTGCTGATTGATCAACTGAGCGCATCTGTTCGTTCTGCGTCACGTTCACCAAAATGTCATGGTGGAACAACATCAGCGAACGTAGACAGCAGTAGCGTGCCCAAGTAGGCGTAGCGCAGCACAGGCGAATGTGGCATAAGAGCCTAATGGTGACCTCTGGCAATCTTTGATTACCACCCTCTCCAAACGCAAGCAAATGCAGGGCAACACATCCAACACACAGAGATCAGCTTAAGATCAGATTGGCAAACGAACTATCTGCGTCTCAACACCGATGTTTTTGCATGTGATTCCCGGACCCAATTAGAGCTACAGGGTATCCAAAAAAAAATGGACCGAATGATGGCCCAGCTGGCTCGTCACGCCATAGAGGTGTTTTCCTGCCCAGCAGCCACGCTCAAATCTGAGCGGACCCTTCATCACAGCTGGAGGAGCGTCATTACAGACAAACGCATCCGGCTTTCCACAGATAATGAGGATCTATTTGACTTTCAATAAGATGAACATGCATGGATCTCTGATTGAATGTTTTGGCCCCCAAATTGCCGAGGCACCGAGATTAGTTAGCCAGTCCTACTTCACATTCCTTTTCAAACAGAAAAGGAGCCTCTTGAAAACTACTATTTTTTAAAATGATCATGTCTTAATGCAATTTTTATTCTATTTTAACCACAGTTCATTTTGCTGGTTTTGCTGTGAGAGACTGTAAAAGACAGCAAGGATTCATGACCACACCCGTATTCCATTTACTACACTTTATCTTAAGAAGTTTTCGCATTGACATATGGTTTTGTGGTCATGTTTGCTGTGAGATACAGCCATAATCATGTCCTTTGGAACAGAAATGTGGCTTCTAAGTGGCATTTTCTCCCTCACAATTTTTAATAGTGGCGAGAAGCACCCATATTTATAATTTTCTGGGTCATGTTGCTGTGAGACTACAGCTATAATTATGGTCCCTTTTGTAACAGAAAATGTGGCTACTAATGGCATTCCCTCACAATTTTTAGACAGTGGCTGAGAAATTTCATTTTTATCAGTAAATTTTTTGGGTCAGCTTGCGTTTGAAATGCAGGCAATACATAGGTCCATTAAAAAAAAATGTGTTTTCTAACAGACATATGTATCTTCACAATTGACCAAAGAGGCCACTGGGACCGTTCTTTTGAATTTTTGGGGGCATTTGCATGTTGACAGTGAGCTATTACTACAGTTCCTATTACTAAAAAGCGTTTGTTTCTAACAGACATTTGTTCTTACACAATATGACCAAAGTGGCTCAAGGGTCATGCTTTGATTTATTGGGGGAATTTTGCTTGTGACAAGCAGCTATACTAACAGGTCCTATTCTAAAAAATGTTGGTTTTCTAACCGACAATTTTCTTTCACAATTGTCACGAGTGGCTCAATGGTGATGGTGCTGTCAGAAAAGGAATAGGTAGAACACTGTTAATGGACACATATAGCACAATGACTTGATTTTATGCAAGATCTTAACATAGCTATCAAATCCCTGTACAATGAGACAACCCATTTTAATACATGAAAAAAGAGAAACAAAGACAATTTGGGCTTCCCATCCTTTTTTAAAAATGTGTTTTCTAGAATTAAAGAACTAAAATACTTGCATTTACAAAATAGCTGTAAAACGAAATTCCTCCTGAAATGTTACAAGGTAAGTTACAGGAAAACTTGACCAGAATGTAGTTTATTCAGAGGACATGGAGTATGGAGCACGGAACAGAGAACAAAGTAACAGAGACCATATCCAACATCAACGAAGAGTAAAAATGAAAAAAGAATGCCAAGATAAAGGAACGGGGTGTAACAGGAGCGTTAACCTCCTAGTAGTTACCAAGTGAATCTCAATTGGTCCACAATCATAATAGGATGGGCAAGCGCTACCCAGGAATTGAACTGTGTACAGAGGAAGCCGGAGTTCCTCACAACTTCCCGCTTCCCGCACTCTGCTTCAGCACGTACAGGTATTTCGTTCTTGCTGCATCATCATGGCATTTTAAACTGCGTGTTAATAGATGACGGACGCCAGCCTGGGCCTTCAACCCAAACCGCACCCACTGTACCTCCGGCCCCCTGGGTCATCTGTGGCCCAGGACAGGTATAGTCAACGTCCAGTTCAACTACAAATGGTGTTGAAAGACTCCTTTTCCGCAGCTTTTAAATGTTGGGGGATTCATGCAGGTTTGGGAGCTCATGCTGTTGGCTAGGACAGGTATAGTGTTCAATGTCCCAGTATCAACTAAAATGTGTGGTTGAAGACACCTTTTTCCGCACCTTTTTAATGTGGTCATGCAAGGATTGGGGCTCATGGCTGTGGCCCAGACAGGTATAGTCCAATTTGTCCAGTTCACTAAATGGTGGTTGAAAGACTCCATTTTCCGTACACTATTTAAATTGGGGTTCATGCAGGTAGTGGGGCTCATGCTGTGGCCCAGGAACGGTTATAGTTCAATGATCCAGTGAACTAAATAGTGTAGACAAGAACTCCTTTTTCCGCACTTTTTTAAAGTGGGGTGTCATGCCAGGTTTGGGGCTATCATGCTGTGGCCCAGGACAGGTATAGTCCATGTCCCAGTGAAATCTAAAAAGGTGGTTGAAGACTCCTTTTTTCCGGTCACTTATTTAAATAGAGGGGGGTCATGCAGTTTTGGGGCTCTCGCAGTAGGCCCAGAGGACAGGTAAACGTGTCAATGTCCAGTGAAAAAATCTAAAATGGTGTTTGAAAGACTCCTTATATTTTTTCTCCGGCACTTTTTAAATTGGGGGTCAATCAGGTTGGGGGCTCATGCGGTGGCCCAAGGACAGGTATAGCAATGTCCAGTGACACTAAAATGGGGTTAAGACTCCTATATCCGTGCACTTTTTAAATGTGGTGGTCATGCAGGTTTGGGCTCATGCTGTGGCCCAGGACAGTAATAGTCCAATGTTCCAGTGAAACTAAAATGTGTGGTTGAAAGACTCCCTTTTTCCGCAGCTTTTTTAAATGTGGGGGTCATGCAGGTTTTGGGGCCTCATAGCTGTGGCCCAGGACAGTAAGTCAATTTCCATTGAAACAACAATGGTGGTTGAAAGACTTCCTTTATTCCGCACTTTTTAAATGTGGGTGGTCAAGCAGGTTGTGGGAGCTCATGCAGTGGCCAAGGACAGGAATCATGTTCCAGTGAAACCTACAAATGTGGTTGAGAAAGACTTACCTCCTTTATATTCCGGCACTTTTTAATGTGGGGTGATCATGCAGGGATTTGGGCTCATGCTGTGGCCCAGGACAGGTAAAGTCATGTCCAGTTTCAACTAAAATAGTTGGTTGAAAAGACTCCTTTTTTGCCGCACTATTATTAAATGTGGGGGTCAACGCAGGTTGGGCTCATGCGAGTGGCCTAGGACAGGATATAGACAATGTCCAGTGACACTAAAATGATGTTGAAAGACCTCCTTTTTTCCGGCTCTTTTTAAAATGTGGGAGTCAATGCAGGATTGTGGGGCTCATGCTGTGGTCCATGAAGTTAATGAGTCAATGTCCGTGAACTAAATGGGGTTCACCAAGACGTCCTTTTCCTGCACTTTTTAAATGTGGGGGTCATGCGCGGTTTGGGGCTCAAGCTGTGGCCCAGACAGGAAAATGTCAATGACCAGTTCACTAAAATGGGTGGTTGAAAGACTCCTTTTTCCCTACACTTTTTTAAAATGGTGGGGTCATGTGCAGGTTTGGGGCTCATGCTGAGTAGGCCCAGACAGGTATAACAATGTCCAGTGTTCAACTAAAATAGTTGGATGAACAGACTCCTTTTTTTCGGCACTTTTTAAATGTGGGGGTCATGCAGAATTGGGGCTCATGCTGCCGTTCCACAGTACAGGGATATTCTATGTCCATTTCAAGTAACATAGATGGTTCAAATCAATACTGCCTTCCCTGGCACTTTTTAATTTGTTGGTGATGCAGGTTTAACGGGTCTGCAGTGGTTACAATACAGGAAAGTGAATGGTCCTGTGACTTATTTTACTGTGCTTTTAACTAAGTGTGTTTGCCTAAAGATGTACACTTATCCATTTGACTGTAGATGGATGTTAATTTCAGCATCTCCATCCTTGTTTGGGTTGTAATAATGAAGGTGTTGTATGCTCTCACCAAGACTTAAAGGACATTGCGCATAATAACGAATCTCACTACTAACGAAAAACCTTATCGATAGCGGCCGACTATCCGACTATCGTAGACGATCTCTGATAAGCCAACTCAATCGTCATCACTACTGGAAAAAGTTTAATTTTTACAAAAGAAATGCTGAAAAAAACCCCACAATGTTATTAGAATCTTCCAAGTTCGTCAATGACCTACATGAAGTGTAGTAAACTACTGCTTGGCACATGGCAGGGCGAAACAAGTGAGGGAGTAGTATCTGTGCATTTGGACCGCAGATATTGGTGGGTGCTATGTCGCATTTGCAAAGTCACCAAAGTGCCAGAACAGGTGAAACATTTGGGAAGTCGCCCCATTTTGGATTCAGCACACCTCAGGGATCTCATCTGTGGGTGTTTTGTGTAATTTGTTCGCACAGGTGTTCCAACAATAGTATTCTTTTAAGCATTGGGGGCCATGAAGATGGGGTGAGGTGTATGCAGTTCCACCATTGTTTTTTAGGCTCCATTTTTACAGCGTTCGCCATGTGGTATAAGTGACAGGATAATTTTATTATTACAATTGCAATTATTAAAAAAAATGCGTTTTTAAGTTTTCATAGTCTGATAGGTCTATTTTTTCGTGGGATGAGTCTACATTTTTTATTGTACCCATAATGGGTATCATATTACACACTGTATATTATTTTTATTTTTTATACAGAGGTCAAACCGGTGTGGTATTAATGACATGCGAAGCTTTACTCATCAGGTCACTATAATTACAGCAATACCCATTACGTATTTTTCTAAAGTTTAATACAGCTTCTACACAAGAAAAACACTTTTATTTATAAAGAAACATGTTTTTTTGCATCGCCAATATCATTTGGGGGAAATGTATTTTATTTTTTTTTTTATCAGCTCTTATCCGTTCATATATTGTAAAAACACGTTATTAGTTTTAACTCTGTTTGTTGATACGATTATGGAGATACACCAACTATATATAGTTTTTTATTGCTGAAGCACTTAAAAAAAAAGTTGTTTTTAATTTGTTAAGAATATTTATCATTACAGAACTTCTTGAATATTTTTTTTTTGCAGCATGAACTGACATTTTTGCTACCACCTTGGGGTTTATATGACTCTTCGCTTTTTATTTAATTTTATGTGCTGGGGGATGAATGAAAATCGCAATTTTGTTTCACGGCATTCACTGTAAAGGAGTTTAATTAATATGAGATAGAATATATAGGATTAGGTCATAAGCATGTGGCAATCCAAATAATGCCATATTTTATTAATCTTATAATTTATTTTGTATGTGCGAATTGCCCGTTTGTGAACATAGTAACGTGTATTTATTTCATTTTTTTGTGTTTTTACTTTTATCAAACTATTTTGTACTTTTTTTTACTTTTCTACTTTAACTTCAGATCAATGTTACAATGGAGAGCAGTACATAGCAGTACTCCTGTGTACTGCTCTCCAGGGCAACCATCATCACTATGCCACATAGTGACGTCACTGTCAGTCCGTTAGGCTTCCAGGCTGTCAGGGAAATAATTGGCCGCCGCAATTATATTCCAGCATTGCTGATGGTGATAGAGGGTGCTCCCTCCCTCTGTCTTTCCCTTAGCTGCCGCAATCGCAATTGATTACGATCACTCCGGCCGTGGGTGATGCACCATAGTCCAGCTGTAATATAAAGCTGGTCCCATGTTGTGATCATGTGGGTCCTGCTTGAGAGCTCACACGACATCCAGGACATACCTCTATGACCATTTGCAGGAAGTCACTTCCCGCTAGAATGTACAGGTACGTCCAATGTCGGGAAGAGGTTAAGTTTTATTCAAACTGGACAATTCCTTTTCACATAGATGGTAGCAAAGAAAATTATAAAAGCAGACAAAGCAATCAGTTGTTACTTTCATCATAAATTATGATAATAATAAAAATTGGAAAGCTTGTAAACAGCTCCTTGTGAAACACTTTCTAGAATCTGAAGCTACTATATTACCATGTCAGTTGTTTTAGTCAACCAGTATTTCCTAGTTGGTGGCTAGCCTGAATGCCAGCTGTTCTCTCCTTGTAATTATCACACTAGGACACAGTTTCTCAACATGTGACTATTATGGTTTATTTAGTTAATACCTTTAATGATCCTTTATGACAAAAAAGGAATCCATGCATGTTTACTTAAATGCAGAGGGAAAATCAACATAATTATTCTGGAAATGTTATTCTTATTTAGTCTAATCAAATTCCCATACAGCTGTCACTTGTAGTTTTTATTGCACAGTAATTTTTCTAATCACCCCTGTTTTAATGTTTGGGCTAACTACATACAAACAAGAAAGGAAAAACCGCATATTGTAGGGAGTAAACCTTGTTTTTCAGTTTACCTGCAACAATCATTTTAAGGGAATGTCTTATTATTTATATTGAGAATTTATACAAAACTACGTTTGAGAAGATAAAATCCTGAAATCATGCAGTTTCCACTGAAAAGTCTGACACTTCCTATTTTGTAGACATTACAATAAAAGGTGATACCTCTACTGGAGACAGATAATGTAGGATCCACCATTTACTGGTCACAACTTGACTTTTTTGCCTCACTGCAAAGTGATCTCTGCACCTGGCATAGCCCACAACACTGTCTTATTGAAGCAAACTTATCATTTTGCAACTGATGTATCTTCTGTTCATGGAACAGTTCCTAGTATGTATTGCCAATTATAAAAGGATGAAACTGCTTACCAAATATACATCTGATAAATAGAGAAAAAGACGGTGGTCACCTGAATATGTAATTATTCACAATAATAGTCCACGTAATAGAATATTCTTAATGATTGCCTCAGACCACAGTCTACCAGTCAATAGTACCATAGAAAAAAACTGTATAGTGTAGTCTAGCACCATGAATTAAATTCCACAATGCTTCATTATAAATCCATACGTAAAAAATGCAGGTAAAAAGTGCTAATGAGAGCACATGCTTACGCATTTCAGGCTAGACTTGTAAAAATAAACTATTTCATGAAAAACCCTTGATATCCAGGGTTTGTTTTATTAGTGCTGAAAACTAAAGAAAAAAAATGTGCATAAATGAGAAATTTCTGATCCGACCAGTATTACATCCTGTGGTTACTTGATTATAGGAAATCTGCTCCAAGTAAAGGTGATTCTAATGCAAGCTGAGTTGTTAATATAATTGCTAAGTACGTGTATATATGTATATGTATATAATATTATATATATATATATATAATATATATATATATATATATATATATATATAAACTATATATAATTAATATATACATATATATGTATATATTTATAATTTTTTTTCACAATATAGTTACTTTGACGCATTTTGTACTTTGTTTTCTTCTAATTTTTGAAATCCTACACAGAATCCTATAACAAATGTTGAAGGTAGACCATTGCTGAGTTTTTCCTGATAATTCTAATTAATGCTATGCATACAGCACATACAATTATTAGTATTCCTTTAGAAAAGCTTCTTTCAAGCTATTTTGTTTCCAAATACAAGATGAGTAAGTTATATAATCTGCAAAATTGTCATCTATTGTCCATCTGAATGCTACAGTATATTCTGTGCTATAAACTGTACATAGATTACATTTAATTTACAGTCTTTGTTATTACTGTACCTGTTCTGTTTCCTCACTTGCTTTTTCAATGCTGTACATTTTTTTTAAGCTTATGGTGCTTTCACATGGAGTATTTTTTTGTGCTTTTTTTGGTGCGTTTTGGATGCTTTTTTATGCAGAAATGTACAGCAGTAATTGATGTGCCTTTCTGCACGAAAAACACTTTTTTGGATGCATTTTTTTTTGTGCAGAAAGGCACAGGAATTAATGCTGTACATTTCTGCACAAAATATGCTTTCAAAAATGCATCAAAAAACGCACCAAAAACCGCTCTGTGTGAAAACACAGTTACAGCTGCCTGAAGGATAGGAACACAAAGCAAGCCTGTCACACAAAGATACTTCATTTTGGTGTTAGTGAAGGACATCCAAAGAAAAACAAAAAATGTAAGATGGCACAAAGTGGCAGGACTCTGCTGGGGGAGGACTGAACTGCAAAAGCAGATGGTGATGGGGTAGAGTGGATACAACCATGCAACCATGCATAGGTTCTTTGGAGCAGTAGGGGAGGGGGATGACACTAGACCAGGGGCGTAACTACTGAGGTAGCAGACGTAGCAGCTGCCATGGGTCCGGACCCCTTAAGGGTCCGGACCCCATGGCAGCTGCTACGTCTGCTACCTCAGTAATGCTGCTCCTGGGCCCCTCAGCAGTGAACATAACAGTTCACTGCCGACGGGCGCAGGGCTGCGGGGCCCTGCGCATCCTGCCTCCGAATGTCCGGGCTCTCCGGCCCGAGTGTTCAAGGCAGTGCTGCCCGGTGGTAGCAGAATGCTCTGCTTTTCCCTGATAGGCCTTAGGACTTTGATTTTTTAGTTTTTAAGACATACTTAAAACTAAGAATGTAGGAGCAAGTCCAAGGGCAGTGAGTTCAACAGAATTGGTACAGGATAGATCTCACATAAGAAAACAGGTGGGTGAAAAGGAGTATGAGAGCCATAAGTTAGTGAAGAGTAAAAATGATTTAATAGATGGAGAGCAGAAACATGATAGTGTGGTATTGTGGAGGGATATGTAGACTGATTAGAAAGATAAAATTTATGTAAAAGTATCTCTAATTTGTATGGATCTCAAAATGGTATCTAAAGAAACACAGATAAAGCTTCATGCAGCTAGGTCAGTGTAAGGGGCTGTTCACACGGCATTTTTGGATCCGTGATGGACATGTATCCAACATGCAGCTGTGTGTTTGGATGCGTGTTGGATGCAGCAAGATCGCACCCTGTAGTTTAAAATAAGGCTCCTGCACTGGCATTTTGACCAAGAATTGATATGTCAATGATGCAATGAGACACGCATCGGCGATCACTTGTGTGAACGCGACACTTGCTTCAAGTTAAAAGCAATGTAAAACCACATTGCTCATTCTTAGATATGTGTTTGGGGTCCATCAGTTGGAACCAAACACGTATCTAAAAGCGTATGTTCACACGGACTCAACACACCATGTGAACATACCCTAAAGAACAAAAATCTTATGTCAGAGAACAAAAAAAAACACAGTTTGGGCGACATGTATGAAACTTGGCACTGACACGCCAGTTCTAATTTGATATAGAGGAGTGTAGAATGCGACAATATGTTTGAACCTGCCGTGTGTTGGTTCATAAATCTGGCATGTGGTATGCCTTGCATAGCATAGCATATCTCTGGCGCATTTAAAAGTGCCATCATGCATCAAGTTTTGGCATATGATTGTTCATACATCTATTGAACAGGGCTCCAACAGCTTTTTATGGCTCACAACACACCAGAAAACTGGTGCAACCCCGTTAATGCATGTCGCTCTTAGGGAGACATGTATGATCAGGTTTTACACCCTTTTTCTGGTGTAAAATGCGCCTAAGTGAGCAGTCTATGATGTTTGATGCACCTAATGAATGTGTTAGGCGCATTGTTCGTAAGACTCGACACATTCTAATGCGCCCAACATGAGGGGGCGTTCTGGGGGTGTGTCACACCACTCTCGTAATATTAGACACATATATGAATGTGGTTCGGCAAAACTACAATTTCAATGTGGTCGAAGTGGAGCTAGATTTGCCATTAGGGCAAAAAATGTCCTTTTTCTCAACTTATACCAGTACAATAATAAAAAGTAATTTATGATAATTATCAAACTATATAAAATAAAAAAATTTAAATGTAATAAAATATGTTATCATAAAAATATCTCCTATTTTCAGTCGATCTATAGCTTTTATACATGTTAACCCCTTAAGAACCCGGCATTTTTTTTTTGTTGACACGTTCGTTTTTCCCTCCCTGCCTTCTCAGAGTCATAACTTTTTTATTTTTCCACCAACATAGATGTATGAGGACTTTTATTTTGCGGGACAAGATGTACTTTCTAATGGTGTTATTCACTATACTATAGAATATACTGGGAAACCGGCAAAAAATTTCAAATGGGACAAATTGTGAAAAAAAACGTATTTTCGCCATGTTTGCGGGTGTTTTGCTTTTACGGCGTTCAATCTTCAGTAAAAATTATGTGTTATCTGTATTCTACAGGTTGATATACATCCGGCAATACCAAACATGTAGGGTTTCCGTTATGTTTTGGTACCGTAAAAAAATTCCAAACATTTTCAATTTTTGAAATTTGCCCCGGGCCGCCATTTTGTGCGACCAATAACTTTTTTGTACTAAACTACGGACGTCAGTGAGGATGGATTTTTTACAGGCTTAAGTGTACTTTTTATTGCTAGCACTTTGGAATGCATGCAACTTTTTTGATCACTTTTATTCCATTTTTTAAGTAACGTAAAATGACCAAAAAACGCAATTTTGGCGTTTGGAATTTTTTTTCTTCTACGGTGTTCAGCGTACAGGATAAATGATCTTATATTTTTATAGATCGGACTTTTTCGGACACGGTGATACCAAATATGTGTAACTTTTTTATTATGTTATTGTTTTTATTTGTAAAATGGGGAAAGAGGGGTGATTTGAACTTTTAATAATCTTTTTATTTTTTTTGTACTTTAAAACTTTATTTCTTTTTTTTTTACTTTAACATTGAGTCCCCCTTTGGTGCTTGACCACTAGGGGTGCGATCGTTAATACAGTCTACAGGCCTGCGGCCGGAAGTGGGGCAAACCAATACATGGCAGTGATGGAAGCCTTCACAAGGCTCTCCGCTGGCATGTCCAGGAGCCAGATCACCCTGAAGAACGGTGCGCAGCACTGCTCTTCATTCATTTAAACGCCGCGGCCATCTTTGCCGTGGCATCTAAGGGGTTAAACAGCGTGGGCAGGCGACGCTGCCTACTCGCGCTTTACCAGCCGGGTGTGCGGGGAGGGGGGGGGGGTCACGGAGCGATCCCGATGCAAAGCCCCTTAGCGACCCTGGGACATATGAGTACATCCAGGGTCCTTAAGGGGTTAAGTTTCGTAATGTGCATTTATCCTACCCCCTTTATACACTGCATTATACACTAGAAGGCTCGCATCCTTACAGTTTTTCCCGTGTGTTAAAACAACTCCCCCCTTTATGTCTACATGAGTCACTGTGTCGTTCCTCTCCTTTTGCAGTCTTATTTTGTAAGAGCTGTTTACATACCACAGGCCTGCATTCAGTCTACACAGCCTTCTATGAACTCAGAGAACTGATCTCTTCTCCTCTCACAGCTGGAGGTTTGTTACAGTTGAATCCCATCTTCTATGAACTCCTCCAGAGCACGGATCCGTCTCCCTTCTATGCAGGAGCATTAGACATCGAGGCACAATTCTACTGTTTTCTGATTGTAGAAGCAGCTACAATGTCACTGAGGACTGGTGGCTGTTCAGTGAATGTCCGTTAAGCAGCTTACGAAAATTGTGTTTCTGTTATAGAATCTTGAGTCGAGGAGCTGGTGGCTGTGCAGAGTGAAATGTTGCCAGCCCCTTACACGCAGGAGCATTAGGCACCGAGGCACAATTCTGCTACTTTCTGACTGTAGAAGCAGCTTCAGTGTCAATGAGGAGCTTCTAGCTGAACAGAATGAATTGTTGCCGCCCCCTTATTCTGAGTGAGAGAGGCAGGAATGCACGCTCCCGTGAGTACGACCGGGGGCCGAACAGAATGTAAATTAGTAGAGCCGTCAGCCAATGAAATGCAGGGAGAAGGGGTCCGACCGACACTGGGAAGTTGTGTTTACACAAAACGAAGATAAGGAAGACAGTGAAAACAAGACAGCTTTGCAAATGACATCCAATTTTTTCACTGTCCCCTTATTCTGAAGACCATTTAATGAAATGATACAAACAGCTCGTATAAATAAATAGCATGTGGAACACATTTTCTTTTTGCTTTGTAGCTTATGTCTTTTAAAGGAAGCTCAATACATTAACATTAGAGCATATTAAAATCAGCTTTCACATTTTTTGTTCTCCATCTTTTAAGTCTGTTGTTATAGGGTTTTTAGAACATTAATTGCAGGTCCCTGAAGTGCTAATGATTTTAATTTCATTATAGCTACTGAATTCCAGCTGTTTTTATTACATATTTTATGCTAAAAATAATATCTGCATTAGGCACATCCATTTCCTTAATAACTCAATACCATCAACAGAAGATTACCATATAGCAGACATGCACCCACTAAGAGACCATAATTCTTTCAGCAATAATGACATATTTAAAATATCAGTCATTTATTATGAAAATTCTATCACAAAATATAACACTTTTAATAAAAAGGGAAATGGTTAAAAAACCACATTAGCTTTATGTGTATTAGATGATAGAGAGCTCCAGATTTAACCTACAAAATACCATTCATTCAATATTTTTTACTTTTTTTCAAATACTCAGTTGAGGAAACGTGATTGTGTACTCTACTAGCAATATGTAGAAACTCAGCTCACCCATCCATAGTTAGCATCCAGGCCTCGGGAGCACGGCAGGGCGGAGTCCTCGCCCAATGCAAGACAGCAATTAGAGAAAAACAGCCAGCTTCATCCAAGACACCGGATCGTAGAAGGATAAAACTCCAATACTTTATTTCCAACTCTTTAAAATACAAAACATGGAGGATGGTGGTGCTTCTAACGCTTATATGGCACCATGATTATCCACTGAAGACCGACGCGTTTCGGAAATAAATCCTTAATCGTGGTCACCTATCTTAGGACCGTGAATGCTGGCTGTATATAGTAACATCCTAATGGATCACATGACCCAAGGGGAAAGAAAACGCCCCTCATGACGTGTGATCATCTACGTAGTATGACAAATGTAAAAGCCTTAAACACACAGAAATCTAAAACTAAATAACATAGTGCCATTTCAATATTAAATATATAGGCTTATAAGCAGATCAGTAGTGATAAAATATATCTTGTAGGACATTGAGACCTGCGGGAATTCTCGTACCTAATTTAAAAATCCACATGGATTCCCTGGCTAAAAGCTTCCGATAGAGATCTCCGCCCCTCGGTGCCTGTGTCACTTTCTCCACTGCACAAAAACTGAATGAATGCAAGTCACCCCCGTGCACCTCTTGAAAATGCTTAGATACGCTTGAACACTTAAATAGGTCGCTCCTCAGCGAGTCAGAGAGGTGTCTCCTTATTCTTATTTTTAGTGGCCCCGTAGTGCAACCCACATATTGGAGCTTACAAGCGTTACAGGCAATAAGGTAAATTACAAATTTACTGTTACAGTTAATAAACTGTTTGATATTGTAAACCTTTTTAGTCACAAAGGATTCAAATGTTTTGGTTTTAGAAACATACTTGCAGGCTGTGCACTGTGTGTGTCCACAACTGTAAAAACCCGTTGCGCTAAGCCAATTTCTTTGTGAAGGGGTGGAATAAGAGAAAAAGCTAGGTGATAGCAGGGAACCCAAAGTGGGTGTTCTTTTGGGTACATACCGTGTGTTACATTGCAAGAGTCTTTGTAACTCTGGATTAGTGTACAGTAAGGGAAGATGATTTTTAATGATTTTGACAATATCCCTAAATTGGAGACTGTACGTAGTGGAGAATGTAATAGAATCATTAGTGCTGTTCATCTTTGGGACACCTTGCAACAGTGATTTTCTGTCCCTGCATTTTATTCCACTTTGTGCTCTCCTGATTATGGTAGGTGTATAGGTACGTTCTCTCAACCTAACACAGGTTTCTTGCTCCGCTAATCGGTACTGTGAATCATCTGTACAACATCTCTTCACGCGGACCAATTCCCCATAAGGGATGTTGTCCACAACATGCCATGGATGACAAGAATCTGAACGCAACAAAGAGTTGCGAGCAGTCGGTTTTCTATATGGTGCAATTTTAATGCATCCCTCTGGGCAACCTGTTAGAGTCACATCTAGAAAGGATATAGTACTGATGTTGTTCTGGAAAGTAAATTTTAAATTCATTTCATTATCATTAAAGCTCTCCACAAACTGTATGGCTTGTTGAGCCATCCCCCCCACACCATCAGAAGATCATCAATGTATCTTCCATACCAGATGATGCGGGGTGGGGGAGGAGCTAGACTCAGAAAAAATATACCTCTCCTCCCCGACCGACATAAAAATGCCGGCCAGGGAAGGAGAGAAACGTGCTCCCATAGGGGCACCCCGTGTTTGTAAATAGTAGGTGCCATCAAACAAAAAGTAATTGTGCATGAGAAGATATTCAACCACTTCCATAACATAACCCCGCTTGTCATGGGATAGATCGCTGTATTTGCTCAGGTGGTAATTCAGACAAGAAAGAGTGGGGTCATGCGGCATGCAGGATTTCAATCCACCACATCGCATGATAACCAACTATTGGGAATTCCAAGGTAATTGCTCTATACTATTGATAAGGTGTTTCGTATCACGAAGGTAACCTGGTAAATTGGTTACCAAGGGTGTAAGATATGGTCTACCCATAAGCCCAGCAACTCGTTCAGGGAACCTATACCCGCCACAATGGGACGGAAGGGAGGGGGAAAAATCCCCTTATGAACTTTCGGCAGGGAATGGAAAATTGGCACTACCGGGTTCTCTACGTACAGATGCTCGGCTGTTGCTTGGGAGAAAATACCAAAAGAAACCCCCTTATTAAGCAAATCCTGTAATATACCTTTAAATTCATTAGTGGGATCTCTATTAAGAACAGAGTAGACATTAGAATCCTGTAACATCATTAAATTCTCCCTTAGATAGAGTGCTTTATCGAGAACCACAACTGAGCCTCCCTTATCCGCAGCACGTATAATCAGTCCCTGATTATTTTGAATTTCTGAGATAGCTATTCGCTCTTTAGAAGTGACATTGAGGGATTTCTTTCTTTCTTTAGTGCGGAAGTGCAACACTGTTAGATCCCTTTCGACTCTTTCCTGAAAAATATCTAATCGGCCGGTCGTGAATTGATAGGGTAAAATCTATCATTTTTGTGTCTAAAATTAATGGGATCGTCATTAATTATTATAGACTCTGGACTAAGGACCCAAGTGAGCTACATTGGATAATTCTGGCAAAGGGGAAAATGGGGGATAAACTGCCAACGCTTTATTATTGTGGATAACATTTAAACTTCCTGAACTGGGTTCTTGACTACCAATAACAGAAAAATGGTTTTTCAGAGTAACCAGTCTCGCAAATCTGTTCACATCCATGAGCGTACTGTATAGGTCAAAGTTATTAGACGGTGCAAAATTTAGACCCCTGGAGAGTATTCGAACTTGGTCTCCTGATAGTATTTGTGCCGATAAATTGATAACAGGATTCAGGTCCTCTGTTCCCGTCTGAGTGTCCATGGAATCATTTGCAGATTTCTTTGCCTTAATGCCTATTCCCCCGCCCGCGCTCGTGGCGTTTTTTAGAACTCTCCTCTATTAAACCGTTGATTGTAAGAATTTTTTGATTCCTGAGGTAAATCCTGTGACATGTGTTCTGATGAATGCCGCATGTTGCCCGTGTCTGAACTGGCCGAATCCATCTCTAGGGAGTTATCTGATGCAGTTATCTGGGGGGTCTTGTGGTGGGGAAACGGCTCAACAACCACACACAGTATATATATATATCTATAGCTTTAAATGAGTAATGAAATGGTATTTAAAATTTGACCTTCCAGAACAACATCAGTACTATATCCTGTTCTAGATGTGACTCTAACAACACGGTTGCCCAGAGGATGTATTAAAATTGCAAACCATATATAGAAAACCGACTGCTCGCAACAGCTTTGTTGCGTTCAGATTCTTGTCCATCCAGGCATGTTGTGTGGACAACATCGCTTGTGGAATTGGTCCGCATGAAGAGATGTTTGTACAGATATTCAACAGTTACCGTTTTAGCGGAAACCCAAAAAAACCCTGTTTGGTTTAAGAAAGTCCCTATACCCTACCTTAATCAGGAGAGCAAAAAATTAAGAATAAAATCCCGGGACAGAAAATCTTGTTGAAAAAATTTCCCAAATGTAAATATAGCACTAATGATTCTTTTTAATTCTCCACTACGAAAAAGTCTCCAATTTTAGGGAAAAGGGTAAAAAAATCATTAAAAATATCTTCCCCTTATGTACAGTAATCCAGAGTTAAAAAGGACTCTTGAAAATTGGAAAACCCACTTTTATGTCCCCAAAAAGGAGACCCACTTTGGGGTTTTTCATGCTATCCCTACTTTTTCTTATTCCCCCCCTTCACAAAAAAATTGGTTTGGGCGCAACGGGTTTTAAGTTGGGGGACACACACATTTCCCACAGCCTGAAAGGGATTTTTCCCAAAAAAACCAAAAACATTTGAATCCTTTTGAAAACAAAAAAGGTTTACAATATTAAACAGTTTTTTAAACGTAACAGTATTTTTTTTAATTTTTCCTTTATTGTCTGTAATGCTTGCAAGCTCCAATATGTGGGTTGAAATTCGGGGCCATAAAGAAAAGAATAAGGAGACTTCTCCTTGACTCGTTTAGGGGCGAATTATTTTTAAATGTTCAAAGGTTTTCTAAGCAATTTTCAAAAAGGTGCACGGGGGTTTACTTGAAATTTATTTAGTTTTTGTTTAGGGGGGAAAAGACACAGGCCCGAGGGGCGGAGATCCCCTATCGGAAGCTTTTAACCCGGGGGAAACCATGTGGGTTTTTTTTAAATTTTGGTACGAGAAATTTCCCCCAGGTCTCAAAGTCCTTTCAAGATATATTTTAAACACTTCGATCGCTTATTTTGGGTTTTATATTTAAAAATTGAAATGGAACCCATGTTATTTAGTTTTAGATTTCTGTGTGTTTAAGGGTTTTTTAAATTTTTTATAAAACGTAGAGGATCACACTCATGAGGGGGGGGTTTTCTTTTCCCCTTTGGGGCATGTTATCCTTTTTGGTTTTTTAAAAAATATACAGCCGAAATTTACGGTCCCAAGATAGGGGACCCTCGGTCTTCAGTGGAAATCAAAGGTGCCAATAACCTTGAAGCACCACCATTTCCCCCATGTTTTTTATTTTTTAAAAAAATTTTTGGGAAAAAAAAGTTTTTGAGTTTTATTTTTTCTTTCGAAACCCGGGTTTCCCTTTGGGTTTAGCTGGTGTTTTTCTCTATTTTTTGTATCTACTAGTCATTGGGAGATGCCAACATTATCATTGCTAATAACAAAATATTATTAAATCTTTATGTCTGTTAAATCCAATGTATTTAAATAGTATGCATTCTATACTGTATGAGATATATCCAGCAGGGAAATTAACATGAAAGAGGTAAACATTTTTACATCTTTAAGTAAATAAAAAAGGGTTTAAAAGCAAAAGTTTGGGTAAAAAACCCATGGACAAATATTTGCACTATTTTTTTAGGGGGAAAAAACAAACTTATTATTCTTAATCCTGGACAAACCCCTTAAATATAATCATTAAGGGCCTTATGTATGAAAACTGTCTAGCAGTAAGACTGTCTTTGTTTCCCATAGCGACCAATCAGCTGTCCTTTCATATAGTGCTCTGGAAAAATAAAAGCTGAGCTCTGACTGGTTGCTATGGGCAACAGAGAAACTATTACTACTAGACAGTTTTCATACATAAGGCCGTGATCTTTTTTAACTCTTTAAAACTTTTGTCAACAATTTCTTAGTTAAATTTATTTCTTACTACTTTAGTTTTCCATGGATACCAGAGAAGCAGAGGTGTAGAGGTTCTAATTGCAGCTAAGCCTTGTCAACATGGGTACTGTAAATATGTGATGCTATGGTTATACACAGCTGAGTCATTATTATGACCACCAGGACATAATAATGTGACTCAACATATTTGAATTTACAGATTTGGAAACTAGAGGACAAAGGGCCACATGTATGAAAATTGTCTAGGTCTAAGACTTACCTTGTTGCTGTGGTTATAGCTAGGGAGATGGGCGAATCGATCTACGAAGTGGAATTCGTTTAGAAAATCAGTAAAACTTCGGTATCTGAAACGAAGTCGAAGTTGGGGTACTTCGGGTGAACGAATGTTTGCTTTTGATTGATAAAATGGCTGCGAGCACATGGCGCTACCATGGGCAAAGCAACTCTGGTAGGAAAAAGGGCATAGTCTAGCATGACATGATCAGAGATGAAGCCAATCAAGGACCGCGGGAATCTGTGACGTCACCGCAACTATATAGTCCGGGCGCGACGCTGGGAAGCCTCATACCGCTCTCACTGTACTGATCAGGGAAGTGCTGCCCGCGGCTGAATGGTTACTGAAGAACTGATTTGTATAACAGCGATTTTTTGTGTGGTTGTCTCAGCATTGTCTCAGAGACTGCACTTCACTTATGTCTATTCATCTGAGTTTTTTGGTGTATTGGATCTGAAGTCCAGTGCATATACATGTTAATCTATCTGCTCACAGCAATTGAATATCAAAGGGGCATCTAAGCCAGTACCCTGTTTGTATTCATTAAAGAAACAGCGTATTTTATAAATACAAATACCACTTCATTTTTGGCTGCTCAATTCTTTTGCGCAATGTTCATCCATGGTTAATTAAGCATTGGTTCTGCTGCTGTTGTGACTCACAAGGAATAACGTCTTTTATTCACCGCCAAAACTTAAAATTTTTCCTGTAGCATAATGTCACAAGTGAAGGTTAATTACAATTTTTCTCCTTGTTTGTGTAACGGAGAAAAACCACGCAATTGTAACACGCTACAATAGCTATAGTTTTTTCCCTGCTGCTCAATCTTTTGCGCAATTTACATCCAGGGAGTTAATTAAGCGTCGTCTGACTGCCTGTATGTGACTCCAAGAAACCGTCTTTTTTCACCGCCAAAAAATAACAATTTTTCCTGTAGTATAATTCACATAACGCAGGTTAAATATACAATTTTTTCTCTTGATATAAGCGTGAGAAAAAACACGCATTTTCGAAAACACGTTGGTACAAAGACCAGTAGTTTCCGGCTGCTCAATTTCTTTTGCGCAATTTTACATCCAGGGTTTAATTAAGCGTTGTTTTTGTGATGAGGTGACAAAATAGACCGTTCATTTTCACCAGCCAAAAAATACAATTTCCTGTATCATTAATTCACAAGCGAAGGTTAATTACAATTTTTTTTCTCTTGTTGTGTAAGCGTAGAAAACACGCAATTGTAACACGCTACAAAGCAGTAGTTTCCGGCTGCTCAATTCTTTTGCGCAAATTTAACATCCAGGGTTAATTAAGCGTTGTTCTCTGCTGTTGTGACTCCATGAAACCGTATTTTTCACCGCCAAAAAATACAATTTTCCTGTAGCATAATACACAAACGAAGGTTTAATTACAATTTTTTTCTCTTGTTGTGTAGCGTAGAAAACACAGCAATTGTAACACGCTACAAAGCAAGTAGATTTGCCTGCGTGCTCAATTCTTTTTGCGACAATTTACATCCAGGGGTAAATTAAGTGTTTTCTGCTGCTGATGTGACTCCAAGAAACCGCTTTTTCCACCGCCAAAAAATAAAATTTTGCTGTAGCATAATTCACAACTAAGGTTAATTACAATTGTTGTTCTCTTGTTGTGTAGCGTAGAAAAAACACAATTGTAAACACGGCTACAAAGCTAGTAGTTTCCGTGGCTGCTCAAATTCTTTTGCCATCAATTTACATCCAGGGTTAATTAAGCGTTGTTCTGCTGTTGTACTCAGTAAAAGAAACTTTGTTTTTCAACCGCAACACAAATAAATTCTGTACATAATTACATATCCAAGGTTAATTAAAGCCTGTTAGTGCTTTTATATTCAGTAAAAATACACAGAGTTTTTAAACGGCACATACAAGTCAATTTCTCCTGCCCGATTTGTGGAGCGCAATATTATATTCCAGGGTTTACCCCAAGCTTTCTAAGTGGGTTTATTTGGCGACAATACAGGTGGTGTGGAATTTATCATATACAAAATCTTCATCCAAAGCAGTGTTCAGTCGATTTTAAGAACAAACAGTATTTCAGACATAGAGGTTGTGCAGTCATCCTACACCTGCGAGTGGCGAGGCACAAACATTCCTGTAGCAGGTCGCATACAGCAAGGGACGTCGACAGCAGGGGTCACGTCGGTGAGGCCACAACTGCCCAGTCATCTAGCGGTGCCGAGTACAGACTAGCAACCCAATGGTTCTTGATTGATTGACTGTAGGTCAGTCCACTTCCTCTCCAGAAGACACCTGACAACCCCAGCCAAGAGTTCGGATGGGAACGTCAGACACAACCCTTAGTTGGCAAGGCCACGGGATCGGTCAGCGCCCTTCACCTGTCCTCAACCCGCCTCTGCCCATCGGTGTTCCCTCAGCCAGAGATCTACTATGTGGTCTGGGGCTTCAGCGCCACTATATAGTGAGGATGTAACAATTTGAGGAGGTCAGTCAGCAGCAACTTGGCAGCTGAAGAAAATGGGTCCAATATCCCCTGCTCTTGCAGTAGGCTGTCAAAGTATAGATGTTGAGAGTGGGCATGGGAGGATCATGTTTGTGAGGGGTCCAGCCCTTCATACCAAGACCGGTGATGAGGACAGCAGTGACGATGAACACAAATAGATGATGATGGTAGCCGTCCGCACTTGGAGCCGGTGAGCAAGGCTTCATCATCGTCATGAAGAAGAGGGCGTCAGCTGTGCGCGTCAGGCAGCGTGCTGCAGCAAGTGGGTCGTGTGGCCGTGAGTCAGCAGATCGCAGCAGTGTGAGTTCGGGAGCCAAGCTCCACGGGGTAAAAAACCCGCTTCGCAGGTCCAACAAAGTAGCGGCACAGGGCTCAGTGGGCAGCGGCGGCAGTAGTCACTCAAGTGGCTGAGGTTGGCAGGTAAAATCCGATACTCGGCGGTGTGGCAGTTTCTTCTTGCCTAAACTAACCGAGGAGCCAATATGTTATATGGTAGGTAATCTGAAAGCAGAAAGTGAAGCGTGGCCAGGGAGGCTAACGTTGGCACCATGGCCCCTGCGTCAACACATGCAGCGGTCATCCATCCGGATAGCCTGGAGAATAACATGGCTCAGATGTGGTGGTCCAATCCTTGCGCACAGCGCAACACGCAGCAGCAGCAGCAGCGCCCAGTGGCACGCATGCCATTGCACCAGTCAAGCTACCACCACCTCTGCAGAACGGAGCTGTTTTCTCTTTGACATCATCTCGCCGGTCCGATGCTCCGCTCCGTCGCTACTCATGGCGCCATCAGTCGTTCAGCGAGGCATTGCAAGAGACAACAGTATGCATCCAACCATCCTAAGGTGCAGAAGCTGACCGTGCTCCTGATTCCAAGGTTGGTTGGTACTGCAGTCCCTCCTTCCAAATGGTGGAAACTCTGCACCATTCAGAAAACTAATGGCTTGTGCTGAGCCGAGAAGGAGAGTTCCAAGCCCCCCCGTTTTAAAATTTATTTATTTTCTTTTTACCAAAAAAAGGCAGTATCCCCCCCCAGCACTATCACTAAATGATGTAGAACAAGAAGTGGGCCAGTACCTTAAGCTTATCGGTTTGTTCCAAGGTGCACGGCAGCGACGTACGTCCTGGAGCTGTAACTACGGTGCAGGGCCAGTAATGTCCTTTACGCCCACTGTGGTGAATGAGCTTCCGGCCCAGGACACACCAACAACTTGGACAGGAGAAGCCTGCTTTCTCCTCCAATGTTGTCCAAAACTCGCGGCTCCTACGCCAATGTCCGCCTCCTCCAACCACCACCACCATCTCAGCCTCACAGAGTACTGCTCCATCAAATCACATGTGTAGGGCACATCCCCCGCGGTGTCCACGCAGGTTCTACCACCTGGCTTGCCTCGTTCGAACGAAGTCACACAGGGGATGAACGCTCCGCGTCATGGAGCAGCAAGAAATCCATGTGTGGGGCTTTCTCCGAGCGCCAACTGCAAATCGTGAACCATTGGTGACGACAATGGGAGGAACATGGTGTCCGCGCTGCACCCGGAGGGATGGACCCATGCGCGCTGCATGGCGTCAGGTGTTCAATCTGGTTTGTGAGAAAAGGTTCCTGAAGTCATCCTCCGATCTCAGCAGATTCTGAAAATGGCCAGGAAAACTGTTGCATGCACTTTATCCAGTCGTACAAAGCCAGGACACCCTCCTCGAGTTTGCAGACGGCAGAACTGCCTCCCCCAACACACTCTGATTATGTGATGCTTTCCACCCGTTGGAATTCCAGCCTGCACATAATGGACCGACTGTATGGAACAGAGAAAGCCATTAACGAATTTTTTTTGAGTATCCAGGCAGACAGAAGTACTCATACCCCTGTTGTAAACTTTGATGTCAGCAGAGTGCAGCCTCGTGCAAGACACCTGCCGTTGTTGAGGCCATTCGAGTAGGCGACGTTTTATTTGTCAGTCGCTCAGGACTAAGGATGAATAACGTCAATTCCACTGCTTCTTGTCCTGGAACAGAGGCTGAAAAATCTGTCTGGGCAGGGGACTGGAGACTGGCGACTACATCTCGTGGCCACATGAGCCCGGTGGGGACTGAAATGGAGGAGGGGAGTGAGGACATTGGAGCAGAAGCCCTTGGTACCCTGTGAAATTAAGTGATTTTTCTACCCAGGTGACAAGAGAGGAGGAGCAGGAGCGAGCTGGAGGAGGTGGATGGAGATGAGAAGACGAGTCCATAATGACCCCAAAGGCACCTTGGCAGTATACAGTGGGAAAATGGAGTCAGGAGCCCCTCGAGTCACTTGTGCAGAATGGCCCGCAGCATGCATATTTGTGCCTGGCTAGTGACAGCCGAGATAGTCAGCACCGGTCAAGGAGATGACTTATCTGGCTCTCCACCCAATTGGCCCCGCGCTAACGGTACAAAATGGGAGCCTTTTTCCAGCTATTGAAGAGGGAGGACAAACTCAAATACTATAGGGAAATCCTCCAAAATCATTTGTCCGCTGCCTATGTGCGCTATTGTCCCTCCTCTGACAGGTCTGACCAGGGGTGTTCCTCAGTGGCACACTAGTACTAACTGCCGCGGCTGCTGGAGGAAGGTGTGGGGGGTAGGAGCAGTACCAGCTCCATCAGAAGAACCTAAGTCTCGGAGTCACTGATGTAGGCTCTCCTTCTACCCGCGCTAGTGAGGAGGGTATTCGCCAGCAGCGGAACAGCAGCCTGACCTGGAGCAGTATCCCTGAACCAACAGGTGGTGGCCATACTTGGACAGCACTCGTGCCCACACCCAGTTAGAAGAATCCTCTGGACCTACTGGCAGCCAAACTGGAGGTGTGGCCGCAACTTGCCGAGTTTGCAGTGGAGAAGCTGTCCAACCTGGCCAGTAGTTGTGGCATCAAGCGGGTGTTCAGTGCGCGGGGGCCATCGTTAGCCCAAGGAGAAACCCGCTTGTCAACGGGAAATGGTGTGAACGACTGACCTTTGTCAAAGATGAATCGCCGTGATCGGCCAGATTTCCCCACACACCAAGCTAGCGTCAGACTACATCAGCCATGACGCCTCACCCAAACTGTGAAAAGTGAGTCCTGGGTCAAACTACCTGCCTCAGCCACTATTCCTGTGCCGACACCCGCCTGATGCCACACATCTGCTGACAGTTTCTTCCATCAGTCACCAACAACCATCTTTACCAAGGACTGTATGCACACCCACCTCACACTGTTTCATTGTGCCACTGTCTGACTATCATGCGCTGCTGTGGCTGCTGCCGTGACCTCCCACTGTGTCATTGTCCAAACTCTTGATAGCCTACTCCTGTTTTGTTGCCACCTCCAGAAAATGTTCCATTATGCCACCTGTCTGACCTCATGCTGCTGCTAGCCGTGACCTACACATTGTGTCATTGTCACTGCTGTGGGCCTACTCCTGTTTTAACCACTCTCTAGAAAGTTATTGTCCACTGTCCCTGAACCTCATCTGCTCCTGTTGGCTGGCTGCGTGACCTACACACTGTGTCATTGTGATCCCCCACTCTGTGTATTACTCCTGTTTTTGCACCGTCCGAATGTGATTGTGCCACTGCCTGACCTCATCCTGCTTGGCCGATACCTACTCACTGTGTCATTATGCCACTGCCTGACCTCATGCTGCTGCTGTCCTGACCTACACACTGTGTCATTGTACCACTGTTTGACCTCATACTGCTGCTGTGGCTGCTGCCGTGACCTACACACTGTGTCATTTTGCCACTTTCTGGCCTCATGCTGTTCCAGTGGCTGCTGCTCCCGTGACCTACACACTGTCATTGTCCCACTCTGTGGCCTACTCCTGTTTTTTTGCCACCCTCCAGAATGTCATTGGCCACCTGTCCTGACCTCATGCAGCTGCTGCCGTGACCTACACATTAGTGTCATTGTCCCACTCTGGCCTACTCCTGTTATTTAACCACCTCTAGATGTGATTGTGCCACTGTCTGACCTCATGCTGCCCTGTGTCTGCTGCCGTTGACTACACACTGTGTCATTGTCCACTCTGTGGATTACTCCTGTTTTTGCCACCTCCAGAATGTCATAGGATTGCCACTCGCCTGACCTCATGCAGCTGCCGAGACCTTACACACTGTGTCATTATTGCACTGCCTGACCTCATGTCTGCCAGCTGCCCTGACCTTACACACTGTCTGTCCCATTGTGCCACTGTCTGACCTCATGCTGCTGCTGTGGCCGCTGCCGTGACCAACAACTGTGTCCATATGTGCCACTTTCTGACCTCAATGCTGTTCCATGTGGCTGCTGGCGTTACCACACACTGTTTCATTGTCGCCAACTCTTGGTCTAACCCTGTTTTTTGCCACCTCCCGAATGTCATTGTCTGCCAACTGTCTGACCTGCATGCAGCTGCTGTGGCCTTGCTGCCTTGACCTCCACACTCTGTCATTGTCCACTGTCTGAACCTCAAGCTTGCTGACTTTTGCTGTCGGTCGTGACCTACACATGTGTCATTGTTCCACTGTGCTGGACCTAATGGCTTTGCTGCTGTGGCTGCTGCCGATGACCTACACACTGTTTCAATGTGTCACTGTCTGCCCTCATGCTGCTGCTGCCGTACCTACACACTGTGTCATTGTACCACTCAGTGCCTACCCTGTTTTTTGCCACCTCCAGAATGTGATTGTGCCACTGTCTGACCTCATGCTGTTCCTGTGGTCTGCTGCCGTGACACACACTGTTTCATTGTGCCACTGTCTACCTCATGCTGCTCCAGTGGCTGCTGCCCGTGACCCTACACACTGCGTCATGTCCCCACTTGTAGGCCTACTCCTGTTTTTCCACCTTCCAGAATGTCATTGTGCCTGGCGACCTCCTGCTGCTGCCGTGACCTACACACTTTGTCTTGGTGCCACTGTCTGACTTCATGCGCTGCCGTGACCTACACACTGTGTCCATGTGTGCCACTTGTCTGACCTCATGCTGCTGCTGTGGCTGCGTCAGACCTACACACTGTGGTCATTGTGCCACTGTCTGACCTCATCGCTGATGCTGAGGCTGCTGCTGTGACCTACACACTGTGTCATTGTGCCAATGTCTGACCTCATGCTGCAGAGCTGTGGCTATTTCTGTCCCGTGACCTACACACTGTGTCATTGTGCCACTGACTGACCTCATGCTGCTGCTATGGCACTGCCGTGGACCTAGACACTGTGCATTGTTCCCACCGTGGCCTACTCCTGTTTTGTGCCACCTCCAGGAATGTCTTGTGCCACTGTCTGACCTCATGCTGCTGCGGCTTTCCCGCCGTCACCTCCCCACACTGCACTGATGTTGCCACCGAGCCCTCAGCTGTTTTTTTCCACTGTCGCTCGCATGACTTATCAGGCTACATTCCCCCTTCATTTTTTTTGGTCAGTTTTGCCCTCTTAAGTGCCAGGGAATTTTAATAAGTGAAGCGATTCTAATAGCGGCGGCACTCATGGTGCGTGTCATACTAAAACACAACATTGTATGAAGACCGAAACCAAGCCTCCCTCCTGCATATTTAAGACATGGCACAACGTTCTACAGCACCCTCAGGCTCTGTTGCAGCTGGAAATAGCCTGACGTATTCGTGCCGAAGTAATTTGGAACGAAGTTATTTTTGCCGTAAAGTTCGGCGAAGGTGTAAACGAAACGAATTTCGGGAAATTCGCCCATCTCTAGTTATAGCCATAGTTGCCAACTTTTGAAAGTGGAAAAGCAGGAGATTGAAGAGGGCCGCACGCGTAGCGTGTTGTGGCAAAAATTTGCATGGACATGCTCATCTGTTTGTGTGCCACGCCCCTTCAAAAAGCCACACACACTCCACCTAACTGCATAAACGGGTTTGGAAGAAAGCCAGGTAATGTCCCCCTACTAGCCAGTAGTGCCCTTATAGCCAGGTAGTAAGCCCCCGCATACCAGGTATGGCCCCTACAGGCAGGTAGATGCCCCTGAGTAGTTGCCACAGTAGATGCCCCCTTGTACCTATATAAGCCCCCTGGGCAGCCAGGTAGATGCCCCCTCTGTAGCCAGGTAGAGCCCCCTCTGTAGCCAGGTAGAGCCCAATTTGTAGCCAGGTAGTGCCCCCTTTGTAGCCAGGTAGAGCCCTCTTATAGCCAGGTAGAGCTCCATTGTAGCCAGGTAGACGCCCTACTTAATAGCCAGGTATGAGCCCCCATGTGTAGCCAGGTAGAGGCCCACATTTTTCAAGCGCAGGTATAGGCCCCCATTTTAGCCATTAGAGCCTCCATTGTAGCCAGTAGATGCCCCCTTTGTAGCCAGGTAGAAGCCACCCTTTGTTGTGTAGGTAGATGCCCCCTTTGTTGTCAGGTAGATGCCCCCATTGTAGCCAGGTAGATGCCCCTTTTTGTTGTCAAGGTAGTGCCCCACTTTGTAGTCAGGTATTTGCCCCCTTTGTTGACAGGTAGTGCCCCCTTTGTTGTCAGGTAGTGCCCCCCTTTGTTGTAAGTTAGTGCCCCCCTATAGCTAATAAAAATAAAATAATAAAATCCACTTACCTCACCAGGCTCCCTGCAACCCGTCCAGCTCAGCATCACAGGGGGAGTGAGTGCAGCCGCGCGTCACTCCCCCTGCGACGCTGATCTGTATGTACAGCGCACACCGGCGCACCAGCGCTACTCTGGCGCCGTGGTCATTTGAAGAACCCCCGCTGCCTGCTGGCGGCGGGAGGCTCGCCAACTCTGCTGGGGTGGTGGGGCAGGACCCCCATTAGCGGGACCCCCCCACCCCGCCAAAAGTGGGAGAGTTGGCTTGTATGGTTATAGCAACTTATAATGGTGGACATATATGAAAACTGTCTAGGTCTAAGACTCTCTTTGTTTCCAATAGCAATCAATCAGAGCTCCCCTTTCATTTCATACAGTGCTCTGAAACAGTGAAAGGGGAGCTCTGATTGGTTGCTTTGGCCAACAAAGAAAGTCTTAGACCTAGACAGTTTTCATACATGTCCTCCAAAGTCTTAAGATTGAAATGCAAACACGGCAGGCATTTCACATGCTGTGAGTTAATCTTGTAATTATGTTAATCTCTAGTAGCATGCATGGTATTTATTATATATATACAAGGTGCCACAAAAGGCCCTGTACTAGCTCCTAAACATGGGTGCCAGTCTAAGAGGCAAATGCCATCTCACCCCTCACTAAATCTATAAACTGTGCACAAGACATACCCACAAACAGCCTACACATCCACAAGCAGTGATGCTGCCATAATTTATTAAGCATGACCTATAAATCACACACACACACACTTGTGGGGGCCAACTGTACTCTAGCAGAATATAGAAAAAAGCAAAGCAAAAAGCAAATTCCCACACACAACATAAGAACCCAGGCACCCCCTCAAACTTGCGTGGCCCTAAACTTTGGGTAAACCTTCCCCTTTTTTCCCATTTTCCCATTTAAAATTATAACAGGGAATAAATGTGGTTGATTTTCCAACACTCCCAAAGTTTGGTGCGAAACTGCCATACAAATAACATTCTATGTGCTAACTTGTCAAGCTACAAAAATAGCACATGAAAATTCATAGATGTCCCCAAAAGTTTTTAGCATGCATTTTGATCAAATTGCGTATACCCACCTACTACATCAAAGTAACTTCAGTAGGTAAGTCTCTAACTCTAGTGCAGCTAAAGCCACCATACATTCAGGGCAACAGGCTTTAGCTTTTTCTTGGATTTTGCCTTTGAAGGAGTGGATGTCTCCATCGTGATCTTGGAATCCACCTACCTGTCTGCATGAAATCCTTATAATCAGTGTTAATTAAACCTATTATCCTGAATGTATGGCGGCTTTAGTCCCATGGAGCGACACAAGAGTTTAAGACCCACCTGATAGGTGGGCATATGCAATTTGATCAAAGTGCACACTAAAAAGCTTCATTATATATTTATATATAAGAATAGCAATAATATGTTTTAAATGTTTCACATTTCAATGTTTGAATGAGTTTTAGTGTTTGCTATCTGCTTCTGTATTTTGTGCTTGATAAATGTGACATTGCCAATGTTGTGATGTTTTGGCCATTTAGGAACCTTAATCATACATCTTTCAAGGGTTGTTGGAACATGGGAGTAGAACAGTGGTGCATAACATTTTATGTTCCAAGGACCACAATACCATATTGTGCTTCTCTCAGTAAATTTTAGAGTGGTATTCACCTTCTGAGACCTTTATGGCACTTCAATTATAAATGCCCAAAATGGCTGAAAGGTCTTGGTTACACCTTAAGGACTCCCAGAGATCAGACTATAGAGTTCCATGCTTGGCACTCAAGATATAGGATAAGAGGAGCCTATTTTCATTTTAGTTTTTGGGGATTGTGGAGGTGTCTGTTTGACAACTATAACTAAAGAAAACAACACACTTATATAGCCACCTCTACAACTTGTGTCCTCATTCGATTCTCCAACCTACCCTGTCTCCCAAAAATAAGACCTAATACAATTTTTTCAAGCTTAGAAATATAAGCCCTCCCCTGAAAATAAGACCTAGCGGCAGTCATTGCTACAGCTCCACTATGCCATACAGATAGCAGATCATTTGGATAGGTTTTACCTTGTGTGGGAAACTATCTGGACAAGAGGTGCTCATTTACTCTATGGAAAGTGCTGTTGCTAGACATGAGAGATTGGGGACAATAATTCTAAAAGAAATACAGTCACAAGAAATTCACCATGAAATTCAGGGTTTGGAGAGTTATGATGATGTTCCAAAAGATGACATAATTGTCTTTGAATAAATGTTTCTTTTTGTTCATAAATAACGGGATCAGTAAATATACCATAGATTGTTGTACATGGAAATAGTTACAAGAAATTCTTAATGGAATTCAGAGTTTCGCTGGTTATGCTGATGTTTGTAATGACCTGACTACAGTATATTTTGTCAGAAAGAAATACAGTTTTTACTGGCTCAATCATTTAGGTCTCTTAAAATAGCATATACAGTCTTCTAATGCCAGTCATACAGTGATCACTATAACAGTGCCATCAGCTGAATGTAGCTGTCAAAAGATGAATATTTATTTCTATGTATTTATTTTAGTATGAGGTCAGGGACAAAGCATGTTTGTGTCATGATGGCTGGGGGCCACAAATAGTGGCCACAGAAAGCGACCACGTTTTTTACACAAAACATGACAAAAACCGAAGTAATGCATTGGGAGAAAAAAAAACGTCCGCTTTCGGATGTTTTTTTTCCGATGCAGTGTAGACCTAGCCTTATATAAGCTGTATACTGACTACTCTACATTGTATCAAAGTGTCATATCCTTAGTGTTGTCCTATGAATGGATATAATACAATATTTACAAAAATGTGAGTGGTGTACTCATATACATATAAATTAGCTTAACTGTGCATTTAGCTAGATACTGTATAATGTTTTTTTTTTCTGAGAAACATAATGTTCCGTCAGCTTACATACATTTATGACAAACGTTCATTAATTCTTATCTATGTTATGTATTACAAACATATATATGACTAATTTATTCTTCTTTTAAATGGAGAAGGTCAATGATATAATTCTGTTATGTTGTGATCCCAACGTTATTAGAGCACTTTGTATACTGTATAATGGATATAATAATGGATGCAGTGATACTAAATCTCACCCTCCAGTAAAGGTGACTTTTTCTGCATTGATTTCCTTTGACTTAACACCTGTCATAGACAAAATTAGAAGTGATAATAAAGCAAAATACTCATTAATATATAGAGGGTCAATAACCATGTCTAGAGATCTGTGATCTATAGCATCAGTGACCCTGAATTTACTATGACAAAGTAATAGCACAACTTATTAATTTTAGATACAAAGTCATTTACATGTTGCATTGTTATAAAATGTGGAGAGATTATACAACATCAGTAATATTAATCTACATAAAAACTAAAGTATTTTAAATCTGAGATATCAAAATAGAATCCATACTGGTAACACAATTTTATAAATTAAAATATTTTTAACAGTATGGGGACTATACTGTCAAAAAGCGATAAATATATAGTAATGATTTTCGTCAAGTATATTGGGTGAGATATACTGTCTAATACTTAGACAGTCTAAACTTAGACTAGACCGTCTGAAAATATGCCAAATTTATCAAGTGTGTGTCTAATCTAAGTTTACCCCTTTTAGTACAGTATTTGGCTTAGTTTCTGCCATCAAATGTAGTACATTTTTGGCACATTTTTGTTGTGTACGTCATGGCATGCTAAGCCAACAACCTTTTCAGTGAAGCCACACCCTGTTGGTTTGGCCTTGCCCTTTCTGCCTGACCAGACATATTAGTTCCTAAAAACTGCCTAAAACATATGATAAATGTGGTGTAAAGCATTTACGCCAGTGTTTTGGTGCAAATAATTCTGGCACAATTGACATAATAAATATGCCCCATTGAGTTTGGAACAGAGAGAATTTTAAAATGAACCTATTACATAGTGATCATGATTTTTTATTATATTAAGTACTAGTATTCAGACATTTGTTATATATTAAATTTGCATGTATTTATAAAATATTTCATATAAATAGTATTAATATTTGTATGATTTAAACAATAATGTGTAGAATACACTTTATAGTTTTAAAAATATGCTTCTTATACCATTATTATAAAGCTATTCTAAATAATTAAAATTAATTACGAGTAATACATTATGAAAGTTATGTCTCCACTTATAATTACTTTTTTACTATAACCGCAAAAGAAATTAAACAGTAACAAAATAAGTAAATAACAGCAAACCAGTCCCACACACACAGGGACAGATTTACTGAAACAATTGTGCTAGAATTCTGGCAAAATTTGTACCAAATTACTGTTGTACAAGTTATGTATTTTAAAAACTTTTTAAGACACTTTTGTGCCGTTTCCAACAAAATGGGCGGGGATGTTGTGACTTTGTGGGAAAAAAGATGTGCCATATCAGGTAAGCCAACTACCAATACTTAGATAATGTAACCTGAGATTAGACAGTCCAAACATGCACCAGTCTAAGTATAGAACAGTAATAATAAATCTGCCCCATTATGTCTACATATAAAACACTGTATATAAACAGTGATATACAGTATGTTTAATTCTTTCAATTTGTACAGCCTAATTAGGATTTAAAGAAATTTAACAACTTGACAGGATTCATTACAGTCATAACAATGCCTGTATCTACATGTAAACACTGGTTAAAAACCAATAGGCCTGCATGACTCCTACAGGGGTTTTCATCCAGTTTTCTCAGCCTTTTTACTAAGAAATGCACCCACTATTCTTGTATATGTGCACCACTAGTAGTAGTTTTTATTTTGGTACTTAGAATTAGGACACCTATTTGGAACATAGTACTATCAATTTATTTATTTGTCCAATATAGTAAAGTACATAGGGGTCAGTTAGAAGTATGTCTGGACACTTTTTAATCTACCTAAAAGCTAGAAATGTACATAATCTTTTAATTTATCTAAAAAAAATAATAAATTGCATGAATAGGACTATGAGGTACATCACTTTGATACAAAACAATAAAATAAAGAATATGTTAAGTTGCATATAGCCAAGTCTGTTAGAACTTTAAAATACATGTTTTACCATATAAATTATACATCTGTGACATGAAAATATAGTCCTAGAATGTCAGACTCAGAAGAATTATTGCTTTAGCTTGCACATGTCAGCACCGTGACACCACCCTTTAAGGTTTCCTGCGTCAGCCAGGGTTCCATACAGATTTTAGTGAGTTAGGTATCAGGACGAATCCTGTCTAGGGTTGGCTATTTAAACCTCCTTCTGCCTTTCCTTCACTGCCTGTGATTGTTCTTGTATCCTGGCTTTTGTGTTCATTCAGATAGCTATGTGGATTTCTCTGGCTTTGGAATTTGGCCTGTGGCTTGATTACTCTCCTGTCTTCTGACTTAATACTGTGCACTCTCCTGGTTTGTCCTCAGCCCGTCTGTCATTCCTTTTTGTTTTCGTTGTGTCTGTGCTATGTCATCCGTTTGTCGGCTCCCAGTTTTG